>CM055280.1:63847439-63865030 GCA_029237695.1 Conchocele bisecta
TGCCTGTTTCCTAATAGCCTACGCATAGTATCCAATGCATGATGAATAACTCTGGATTATGTCCGTTAATATTGAGGACATGCTTACTTCCCATTGGGTTATAGGTCTTGAAACATTGCTGCCAGCACCATTGCTGCGAAAAATCCGACTTACACGTAGGGGAGGTAATTCAAGATGTAGCACAATTGTTGTACACAACGGATTGCTTCCCTTGAATATAATGTTGTAGCGTTTCCATGTTCTGTAGTTCTGTGCTTCTACACAACCGCCTGTGCTAATCTTGCCAATATTTGTAATTTCCTTAATTTAAAAATACTTGATTAATGGGCTTGATGTCAAACAGCTTGATTGGCTGAGGCTGAGCTGTGCTACAGCTCAGGCTCAGCCGATCAAACTGCTCGATTGGTAGTTAATATTGTCAATATAATTATGTTCAGAAGCTTGGACATACATGTATGTCCGTCCGTCCGCACACACGAATGGGTACTTGTTGGGTACAAAAGTACCCAACAAATGCTCATCTGTGTGTTGGGCAAGCGTTTTAGGGATCTTCTTGGGTAGGGTTAGGGTAGCTTTGGGTACTTTTTGGGTAGTGTTGGGTACTTTTTTATACAGTAAATACCCAACAAGTACCCATTCGTGAGAACGTCCGTCCGTCCGTCCGTCCGTTCGTCATGCAAAACATTTACACCTCAATAGCCGGATACTTGATATCATTGTGTGGTATTTTTATTCCACCCGCGGGTCAAGGAAATGGGTATATTGATATGGCTAGCCATCGACTTCCATACATTTAGAAACTTAGCACGGTTTGTCCGCCTGTGCGGGGAGATTCTCCGTGAGATGTAACGTTCTGGTTGAAGCCGTGCTAAAATAGCATGTGTATATGTCTGTATTGTCGAAAGGGTCATTTGATTAAACTACATAGAGGATATTCAACCAATAAGACATATATGTTCATCGAGTGGTGTGGAATGTCCATATTTCACGAGTGCCGTTATGACAGCAAATTTTGAGAATGATATCAACAAAATCCGTTGCCTATTAAGGAAAATATCAAATAATACTTACTTTGGAGTGGGCGCGCTTTCAACACTTTCAGCCATTGTTGTTGTTGTTGTAGCCACGTGATCATGCACATTGTATGTACATGTACCATAATATGAATAAAATTTGTTTTATACTAAATAGCATATGTGAGCCTCTTCTCACTTACTGTAGTTAGAATTGCAATATGGCTACGACTGGAGAAATGGGACTTATGGTCTTTGCGACCAGTGCCGACCCAGATCAGCCTGCGCATCGGCGCAGGCTGATCAGGGTCTGCACTGTTCGCCATTCGGTAAACGAAATACCCATCATGCTTCCAACAAACGGTGTATGTCATCAGCACGTTGCAGAGATGAGCTAGAGGAGTACGAGCCGGGCTTGCTTGTGTCATAAACCCCATTTGTCCATCCACAGACACAAATAAGACCGGTTTTACCAAATCGCTTCGGACGTATAAATCTTCATGCCAAACGATGCTAGAGACCTTAATCAGTCCATGAATAGTTAAGGAGCATAATTACCGCCTATGACAGCAAATTCTGGGAACGGACAATCGATAGTTTGGAGAAATAATCGACTCCTCATACTTGCTGATAGGAATTGAGGTGTGAAATATGACGCCGGTGAGAAATACAGTGAACTCTCGATACATCGAACACCATGGGAGGTTCCCAGGGTGTTCGATGTACTGATGTTTCACTGTATTGTGTCAATGATGTCCCACAGGACGTCCGGGATATTGAGTTGTAATTGTATTTTGTTGTTGAGTTTTTTCAGCTGTGGCTAATTTATTATCATGGTATTTATTCAATATTTAATAAATACCATGTCAAATCACTACGAATGTTGGATTATGTGTATTGCATAAGCATAGCATGATACATTGACGTTTGTACTCATCATATTAATTGTTGTCTGTATTAGCTTCATTTGCATATGTGTTACTACTTAGTGTAGTGGATTGTAACTTTTAAAACGTTGTGTTGAAGCACTATGAATGCCCATTGTATGTAATCATACAACTACATGTAGTCCATTCATCATATGCGGAATAGTTTGTTCACTTAGAAAGAAGAAAAATAGAAAATATTTTTTTTTTTAAATGCCGAAGAACTAGCTGGACGTTTTCCGCTTTACAGTCAACGGGTTGCACTATATCACTACACCACGCTAAACAATAAAAATGTTCGTAATAGAATTTACACATCGCGCACTATAATACAGAATAAACCTGCCTGGCGTTGACGTTCAAACTTAGCTACATGTATAGTGTTATTAAGAGGCAATTCTACAATATGACACAAACATAGTACATGTACCATAAACTTACCTAATAAAGTGTATATTAGCAAAATTCTTAGGTCACTCTCCACGAAGTTGAAAGTAAACAAAGAACGCTTCAAACGCACATTTGGAAAGACTACTCCGTCATAACTCGTATGTAAAGCAGAGAAATCAAATGTAATTAGAGTTATGTACGCATAGCTAACCCCGAGCTAGAATACGAATGTACATGTACACCGGTCCAAAATATGTAAGAAAATGAGATATCACACGGATAAGTGACTAGAAACACACAATAATATTAATGGTGATTGGTAAAAGTCTTGGAGGAATACATATCTCACACATGTATGTGTGATCCGTGTATTGATGCACGAGTCTATTACGAGTCAGTCATTACTGGCACAACGTTAACCGTAACGTGACAAATACAGTGAAACATAGAGACTACCTATGCTAGTGTCTTTTGATATCAAGTTTATCAGGCAAGGCTAGGAAACGCGTAGGAATTCCTCGGCTTCTATTTATCAGGTAACGTTTTATGCTCGAAAATGACCACATATGACGTCGTTATATATGACGCGGATTTGTTTACGTTGCGTCATTACACTGACGTCATTCGGTAACGTCATGTGACGTCATCCGACCAATTGACCGTCAGTTTCCACTTCGTTGTAACCCGGATGTTTATATCAGGTCAATGCCTGATACAATAGGTTATCAGTCAGTACGTATTCGGTCAATACAGGGCAGGTTACCTGATAAACCTCTAAACCGGACACTCGGGAAAATATGGATGTTTAACCCTTTCACCCCTAAGTAACTGAATGGGCTGCGATATGTTAATTTTGCAACTAATCCAATCATCGCAAAATGATTTTCAGACTATTCCATTTATAAAAAGGGGGTATTTGTTGTTCTCAAAAATATGAAAATTGCTTTCAAACAGTGCAGATCCTGATGAGACGGCTCGTTACGAGCCGGCTCATCTGGATCTGCACTGTTTGCATAAACCGATATAGCGGACTTTCGGGTTCAAAGGGTTAACTTAGATGCGTTTCGCTGTTATCTAGCTCTGATTACAATGACTTTTCATGATTGTAGAACACTAGAATGTGTCATGACGCGCTAACATGTCTGATTTACAGTGGAACATCTCTAAACCGGACACCCTGGGAGGTCCCCAGGGTGTCCGGCTTCGAGAGATTCCACTGTATGCGACATATGGTCTAACATGGTCAGGGTAACGAAAGTGGACAAAACTGTATTTTAACCCTAAATACAATCTGAAAATTAATGCATACCAATGGTTCGAGAAGTAAGTGTGTATTTTATCCCGTCAACACAGTGCGTATGTGCCGTGAAACACGGTGCCGTGAAACATTTTTGATATCCAGTGAATACAATTTTTGCATTTTACAGCCATTTGAAGGTGTTGACGGGATAAATAGAATAGTAGGTTAGTGCCGTGAATGGGAAAAATATCTGGCGCGGCACGGAAACGGGATGTTTCCTGAGCCTTGCCAGATATTTTTTCCCATTCACGGCACTAACCTACTATTCTCTATCTATTTTCCTTATTTCTGAACCAAAGTATATGTTGTGACGACTCATTTGAACCGTCTCGCCGAGACGGTTCAAATGAGTGGTCACAACATATACTTCTGATGAGAAATAAAGAAATTCTTGAGCCTTGCCGGATATTTTTCCCATTCACGGCACTGACCTACTATTCTATTTATCCCGTCAACACCTTCAAATGGCTGTAAAATGCAAAAATTGTATTGACTGGATATCAAAAATGTTTCACGGCACCGTGTTTCACGGCACATACGCACTGTGTTGACGGGATAAAATACATACTTACATATTTATTGTAATGACGCCAACTGAGACTTGTTAAGTACTGTCACGTGGTGTTAGTGTATACATCACACCTGAAAACTTGTTTTGAAATTTATTTGTAGGGGAATGTCAAATATCTAGAGAGACAAGATATTTGAGACACGCCATGTGAGTTTGTACCTTCGGACATCTGTTTAATTTCATTAAATACGTTTACAAAGTTTGCAATTTGTTTCATAATTAAAGGTATATGCCCACTCAGTAGGCACAACTTATTCTTTATAGGAATTCAATAAGTGTATAATTGTCTCACTTTTCCACTAGTTCTAAATATTACGAGTGCCGGCTATACATATATAATCATATAGTAATATTTATTTTACTGATAGTGACGCGCGGTGGTATCATGCTATTTTCATATGCAAATGATGCATGGTATTTTTCTAGTTATTTATACTAATTAAATGCGTCACCTGAACAAATGTTATTTTCGACAGATTACTGCACATCAAAATATAAATACAGAGTATAAATAGTAATGTCGGTTAACATTTTAAGGAAACATGTTTATCGTCCCTGATATCAGTGTGGAACTTTACGTCTGATATAAAATGACTGTATAATAATGCCAATCAATACGTGGGGTAGACGAATGAATGTTTATTTTGCCAGAAAATATCCCAGATGCTGTCGCTGATATAAAGAACAGTTTGTGTCTACTGAGTGGGCCTGCACCTTTAAAGTCAAAAATTGAAATGTTCAGAGTAGATGCGGAAATATATTCCACATGTAATCTGAAAATGTTGTCAACATCTGACCCCATTTCCGGAAAACATTGTAAGTTTGTAAACGTATTTTATGAAATTTCGCAGATGTTTCTTTGAACATCTGCGTAATTTCATGAAATACGTTTCGCATGGCGTTATTCAATGTTGTGCTTCACGTACGCTTGCCATACACATTTGAATGGCTATCCTATGTCGAAAATGCAGTGAATTGTTGAAATTTGAATAGCTATGAATTCTGGCATTGCCTGATAAATTTGAGTGCCTAATCGGCTCCAGGGAACGCACTGGTCACGGTGTGACGTCATCAGCTGGAGAGAAAGTGATTACCATGTTAGTATTCTTTGCAGCTGATGACGCCACACCTTACTCATCATTTCAAAGAATACTAACATGGTAATCATTTTCTCTCCGGCTGATGACGTCACACCTTACTAGCTGCGTACCACGTGACCATTGTGTTCCCTGGAGCCGATTAGACACTCAAATCCGCATTGACTGTCTATGTGCATGCATAATACATGAGGCCGTGTTTGTATCTCGTTACACCAGAAACAGATAATTAATTTAGTTGTGGTAAATAAATAGTACTGCCCCGCTGGCCCATTTGTAAATTTAGTTAATAACGAGAAAATTGTTTGTAAAACAAAATACTGAATTTATTACATTATCACAGCCATTTTGGCTGTGATAATGTAATAAATTCAGTATTGGCACCGCTGTTGACCATTTATTAATACGACAGCATTTGTGTGAGTGATTGGAGAACAAGATATTTGCAGAGTCGAAAAAATGGCATAACTGCCGATGGATCGGTTTTATGTTACGCACTCTTGCATTTGATGGTTGGAATGTATACCGAGTATGAAGACAATCGGCCAAAAACCGTAGAAGCAGTTCGCCGAAAATGAAAAGGGGGCATAACTGCGAATAGATCGGTGGGACAGCTGACATTGTTACGTTACGCACTCCTGCAATTGATGGTTGGGATGTATACCGAGTATAAAGAGAATCGGCCAAAAACTGTAGACGTCGTTCGCCGGACAAGGAAAACCCAATATCTTCAGAGTCGAAAAAGGTGCAAAACTGCGGATGGATCGGCGGGAAAGCGAAAATGTTTACGGTACGCACTACTGCACTTGACGGTTCGGATGTATACCAAGTATGAAGATAATCGGCCAAAAACTGTAGAAGTAGTTCGCCGGACAAGGAAAACACACTATTTTCAGAGTCGAAAAAGGTGCATAGCTGCGGATGGATCAGTGGGAAAGCGAAAACGTTTACGGTACGCACTCCTGTACTTGATGGTTGGGATGTATGCCAAGTATGAAGATAATCGGCCAAAAACAGTAGAAGTAGTTCGCCGGACAAGGAAAACACACTATTTTCAGAGTCGAAAAAGGTGCATAGCTGCAGATGGATCGGTGGGAAAGCGAAAATGCTTACGGTACGCACTACTGCACTTGATGGTTGGGATGCATACCGATTATGAAGAGAATCGGCCAAAACTGTAGAAGTAGTTTATGGAAAATAGGTCCTACAACATCCGAACTAGAAAGGAACGCAGCAGATAATAACCAAATGTGTTGTAAATGATTATTAAGTTATATTGGCAAATCGATGGTGTTGACCCACCTATTATTCTGTAGTTTTGTCAGTTCGTTCTCCCTTGATGCTAATTTTACGGCAATTTGAGCCTGAACATGGTTGCTTGGTGCTAGGATAATACACGCAATAATCGTTACCGTTCTCAAGTGATCATATGTCACACTTCACCCAGCACGCAACTGGGAATTGATGGGACTTAGTCCTCTTCTTCAACTGACACCTTCACTGGATCGGTGAAGGGGCATGTAGAAGAAAGGGTCTAAGACGATCTCATAAGAACATATGTCACATTGGCCCACTACGCAACTGGATTGGAAAGGGGTCAGTGGAAGAAGGGGCTAAGCCCATAATGGACTTAGCCTCCTTCGTCAACTGACACATTCAAGGGATCAGTGAAGGGGTGTGTAGAAGAAAGGGTCTAAGGTGATATCATATGAACATATGTCACGTTTGACCCTGTATAAGTCCATAATGGATTCGGTTTTATGTTACGCACTCCAGCACTTGATGGTTTGAATGTATACAACGTATGAAGAGAATCGGCCAAAGACCGTAGAAGTAGTTCGCCAGAAAAGGAAAAAACATATTTTTCAGAGTCAAAAAGGGGACATAACTGCGGATAGATCGGTGGGACAGCGAACATTGATTGTGGCGTTACCCACTCCTTCACTTGATGGTTTGTTACATTATGTCCATCAATGTCGTTATGCAAGCACTCAGGTTGCAGTGACCAGTCACCCTGACCCCTGACCATGCTCCTTGTAGCATGGCACCTGCCAATCACAGCAGCCCCTTATCATGCTTATTAAGTCCCGCCCTCCCCATGTTACACATGTACAGAGTCAGTCTAGTAATAGCACTCAGAGAACATAGTACCAATTAAAAGATAGAACACAACTAGTCGTTCAATTAATTGTATTCATCCACAATAGTGATAATACAACATGGTGTCAGAGTAGAGGGATTACCAGTGTGAATTTGAACATTCCTGAATGGACATTTAGACAGTTAAATTCCATGCGAGCAGAATTTCAATCATTCACTACAGAATGGATTTAAACGGTGTACCAACTCCATGTATGGACTGGAATTGTACCAATCTACCTGAAGCGTGGAGAAAATTCCAGCAACACACTGACCTGATATTCAGAGGTCCATTGAAAGACAAGGGAGACGATGTGAAAATAACATACTTGCTGCTCTGGATCGGCGATAAAGGCAGAGACATCTTCGACACATTGTCTTTAAGTGAAGAGCAGAAGACAAACTTGAATGCCATTTGCGGTGCTATCAAATTGCACATACAACCTAAGTGCAATCCAGTGTTTTCACGTTACAAGTTTATCAATGAAATTCAAGGAAAAAACACAGTGGAACAATTTCTCACAAAGTTGAAGCTATTAGCAAAGGACTGCAACTATGCTGATCCAGACGAAATGATACGTGACAGAATTTTGTTCGGTATCAAATCGCAGAAAGTGAGAGAGCGGCTAATCACAGAAGGCGACAAACTCACGTTAGACAAGGCTACTCAGATATGCCAATCAATTGAGTATGCCCAGGAACAATTGCGCACTATGAATCAACCAACACCATTAGGTGCCAACACCGACGTCAATGCAGTCCGGACAAGGATGCCACCACGAAAGCCACGCAGGTATCCAGCTTCTCCAGCTCCGACCTATGACAGACAGGCGCGTAACAAGCCACCAACATGGAAACCCAATGGGAGCCCGCGATGCAGAAACTGTGGCCAAACACACAACAAAGATCAGTGCCCAGCCAGAGGACAACAATGCCATTATTGTCAAAAGTGGAACCACTTCGCTAAAATGTGCCTTTCAAAATCTAAAAATGTCAATGATGTTCAAACCATGGATAATTGTGATCAGGATGTGTATGATCATAGTGAATTGGATGTGTATTCGGATGTATATGTGGATAGTGTTGAGTCCCGGATTATCAATGGACAGGTATATGCAGAGATACAGGTAGGCCCTACAAATTGTTTGATTAAATTCAAAGTTGACACAGGCGCTCAAGTCAACATCCTTCCCTACTCTGTATTTCAGAAACTGAACATCAAAGCTCCACTTCAAAAATCCAACACACAGCTATCCGCATACAATGGTAACTCACTTGACTTGTTAGGGTGCATCAAACTTCCCTGCCTACATCCACGGTCTGGTCAAACGCACAATGTCGAGTTTCATGTAGTTGATACAATGTCACCTCCACTATTTGGCTTACAGTCAAGCATGCATTTCAAACTACTCAAACTCACATACTCAGTAGAAACTGGCAATTCACCCACTTTCTACACAAAACAATCTGTTCTACATGACCACTCTGAGGTATTTCAAGGTATTGGTCTCTTCCCAGGGGAGTGCACGATTCACTTAGAACCCAATTCAACACCTGTTATCCACCTACCAAGAAAAGTCCCTGTTGCGCTACACGATAGATGCAAGTCAGAACTGAGTCGCATGAAAAAGTTAGGTGTCATTGCTAAGGTAAATGAACCGACTGAGTGGGTAAATTCTATGGTCATTGTGCAGAAAAAAGAAGGAAAGCTCAGAATTTGTCTCGACCCGAAAGACTTGAACAAACGCATTCAACGTCCACACTACCCTATGAGGACTCTCGATGACATACTTCCGCAGCTCGCAGGTGCTAAATACTTCACAAAACTTGATGCACGGTCTGGCTACTGGTCTATTAAGCTGTCTGAACAATCATCGTTCCTCACAACATTCAATACCATGTTCGGTCGGTACAGGTATCTGAGGTTCTTCCGTTCGGTTTGCGTTCATCGGGTGATGAGTTTCAACGGAAAATTGATGAATACTTTGAAGGTCTCACAGGTGTTGTATCAATTGTTGACGACATCTTGGTTTTCGGTAAGACTCGGGAAGAGCATGACAACAATCTCCAGGCTGTTTTGCAACGCTCATTGGAAAATGGTGTTCGCTTGAATGAGGATAAACTCGAAGTTGGTGTCTCTGAGGTGACATATTTCGGTCATGTGTTGTCGGCAGAAGGGTTAAAACCTGATCCTGCGAAGGTTTCAGCTGTTAAGGACATGTTGTCCCCTACCAGCAAGGCCGAATTGGAGACCATTCTTGGTATGGTCACATATCTGTCCAGATTTGCCCCAAATTTATCTGAGATTACCACTCCATTGCGCAAGGTATTGGCGAAAGATGTTGACTTTTCATGGGATATAAACCACAAATTGACGCATTTCTCAAGGTCAATGAGATACTTACACAACACCCAGGTCCCGTGCTATCCTATTATGACCCACATGAGCCACTGACCCTGCAAGTGGATGCGAGTAAGTTTGGATTGGGTGCAATAATCATGCAAAATGGAAAGCCCATTGCCTATGCATCCAAATCGTTGACCCCTACTGAAACGAATTATGCCCAGATTGAAAAGGAAATGTTTGGAATTGTATTTGGCTGCAAACGCTTCCATCACTATGTGTACGGCCGTAGAGTTCATGTCCAAACCGATCACCTGCCATTGGTCTCAATCCTAAAGAAATCCATTCATGTCGCCCCAGCCCGTTTGCAACGAATGATGCTTCAATTGCAACGATATGACATTGACGTCACACATGTACCTGGCAAACAAATACCTGTTGCCGACACTCTGTCTCGTAAGTCACTCAGTGATACCTTCCCTGAACTTTCTGAAGGTATGGAAATTCAGGTCAACATGGTCATGTCCAGCCTACCTGTTAGTGACAGAAAACTTGAAGAGATAAGGTCACACACTGAGCTAGATGAAAATCTATGTATTCTCAAACAAGTCATTCTTAATGGTTGGCCAGAAACCAGAGGCAAGTGTTCGCCTCACATACTTGATTACTGGACATATAATAGGGATGAGTTATCATTCGTAGATGGTCTGATCATGAAAGGTCAGAAAATTGTCATGCCCAAAACATTAAGGTCGAAGATGCTCGAAGTTGTCCATACTGGTCACATGGGCACAAAAAAATGTTTAAAACGAGCCCGTGACGTTATGTATTGGCCGCGAATTTCTGTTGATATTACCAAGATGGTGTCCAATTGTAAAATTTGCTTAGAGCACAGGAACTGTAACACAAAGGAACCCCTTATTTCCCATGACACGCCCAATTACCCCTGGCAAACTGTGGCCACAGATCTATTTACTTGGGACAACAAGAACTATCTGGTTGTTGTAGACTACTACAGTCGTTTCTTTGAAGTCAAGGAACTTCCGAGTCTAAAAAGCAGTGCTGTGATCAACCGAATGAAGGGTATATTTGCCCGTTTTGGAATTTCTGAGAAGGTCCTGTCCGATAACGGCCCTCGTTACACATCTCAGGAATTTGCCAACTTTGCGAAAGAATGGGATTTCCATCACGTGACCACCAGCCCATATCATCATAAGTCCAATGGTCTAGCAGAGAAATATGTCCAAATATGCAAACGCATCTTGACAAAGGCTAAGGCCGATGGCAAGGACCCACTAATCAGCATTCTCGAGTACAGAGTTACCCCTCTTGACATCGGTTATTCTCCATCCCAGCTTCTCATGAGCCGACAGGTAAGATCAGTCTTACCAGTATCCCAAACCAGCCTAGTTCCTCAGGCAATATCCCCTAGCGTAGTTCAGGAGAAAATCCGCTCTAAGAAACAGAAGGTGAAATCTCACTATGACCAGACTGCTAAGACACAAATTCCCCTGAATGTTGGTGATTCAGCACACATACAACAACATGAAAAAACATGGAAACCAGCTGTAGTGACCGCGAAGCACAATAGCAGGTCATACACTGTTCGTACCCCAGCTGGTTCAGTGTACACCCGCAATAGGCAACACTTACTCAAATCAAAACAACACACAGCAGACATTGATGCACCAGATTGTGAAATACAGAGTGCCCCTGAAAATGTAGAACCTCACGAAGAAGCCCAAATCTCAGAGCAGGCTCCACCTCGTATCTCTGCAAAACCCACCATTGATAATCAGGAACACAACTCTGATATGTACATAAAACTTAGGTCTGGAAGGCTGGTTAAGCCAAACAAATAACCCTTGTTTTATAGCTGTAGTAATTAATCTGTGCTAAAGACTAATGGTCAGTTATCTGAACAAGACTCCATGGAACTATTGTGTTGTAGGAAATGTACTGACCACATGTGGCATTAAGGACAGTAGACATTGATTCATTAGGTGGTCAGCTAGTAATAAACAATTTGACATGCTATTAAACTGTCATCTTATCAGAAAGCAACACATAAAGGATTTCAGTAATTATTTGTTTATGAACCTTAAACTTAAACTCACCAGTGCTAATTTCAATTTGAAAGCCATAAGTTTGTTGTTGTTTGGTTTCTGTTTAGAAGGGAGATGTTACATTATGTCCATCAATGTCGTTATGCAACCACTCAGGTTGCAGTGACCAGTCACCCTGACCCCTGACCATGCTCCTTGTAGCATGGCACCTGCCAATCACAGCAGCCCCTTATCATGCTTATTAAGTACCGCCCTCCCCATGTTACACATGTACAGAGTCAGTCTAGTAATAGCACTCAGAGAACATAGTACCAATTAAAAGATAGAACACAACTAGTCGTTCAATTAATTGTATTCATCCACAATAGTGATAATACAACAGTTGGGATGTATGCCAAGTATGAAGAGAATCGGCCAGAAACTATACCGTTCTCACATAACCATATGTCGCACTTGGCCCAGTACGCAACTGGGATTAGGAGGGGTCAGTCTTCAAGGGATCCGTGAAGGGGTCTGTAGAAGAAGGGATATAAGATCATCTGAACATATGTCACATTGGCCCAGTACATCAACATGGATTAGAAAGGTGTCAGTGAAAGAAGTGGGCTAAGTCCATAATGGACTTAGCCCCTTCTTTCACTGACCCCTTCAGAGGTCGGCGTGGGGGTATGTGGAAGAATGGATATAAGATCATATGAACATATGTCACATTGGCCCAGTACGCAACATGGATTAGAAAGGGGCCAGTGAAAGAAGGGGGCTAAGTCCATAATGGACTTAGCCCACTTCATTCACTGACCCCTTCAGAGGCCAGTGAAGGGGTGTGTAGAAGAAGGGGTCTAAGGTGATCTCATATGAACATATGTCACATTTGACCCTGTATGAAACTGTGACCTGAAGGGGTCATTAGCAAAATGGGGCCCAAGTCCAAAATCGACTTAGGCCGCTTGTTCCACTGACCCTTCAATTGATCATCTGGCTGACAGTATACTTTGCTACTATTTACAGTTCGTCCGTTCGTCCGCCTGTACGAGGAGATTATTCGTGTGTTTTAGCGGGCGGATTATCGACCGTACAGACGGACGAACCGGCTCTAAATCGTGTATCTCACGGCATATGCACACCATGTATACTGTATGTTAAACAAATTAAATCTAAAACATATTTAAAAGTAAGTACTTTTTTATCAATAACAAAAAAGTCACCCTCCCAAAAAAAAATTTATTTGATTAAATTCCATCAAATATTGATTTTATTGCGAAAAACGATTTTCCTATGGGAATTTAACATGGGGAGTCAATTTCCAAAATATTTCGTTGACTCCGAAACCTGACGAGATAGCTTGAAAATGATGTAACTAAGAAAACAAATATTAGATTTTGAAAATCGATCCAGAAATAAAAAAATATTGAAAAAAAATCTATTTTTAGCCCCCATGTTAAATTATCATAGGAAAATCGTTTTTCCGCAATATAATCAATATTTGATGGAATTTCATAAAAAAAAAATGTTGGGGAGGGAGACTTTTTTGTTATTGATAAAAAAGTACTTACTTTTAAATATTGTTTCGATTAATGTGTTTAATAGCCAAATGTTCGTCGGCAGCAAAACGTTGAACAGACTGTAGTTATCTAGTATATATTGTTATAATTTAGATCGGATAAATGCACAGTGGAATCTTTCTGAACGGGATTTTCTATGATGAGCATAGGGTATCAGGCTTTGAGAGACTTAGTTTGTATAGCAGGGTCAATACAAGGTGTATGATCACGTGGTACTAACAACAACAACAAGTACCGATTCAAAGTACGTATTATTTCATAGTGTCCTTATTACGTAACGGATTTTGACACGGAAATAGATTCTTTGCAAAAACGACATAAGTCTGTGACAAACTCCATAGACCACCAAATGCAGCTCATGAAGACGCGTTTGCTGCGCCATATTTCATCAAAATCCGTTGCATATTAAGGAAACTATCAAATAATACTTACTTTGGAGTGGGCGACGTTGTTGTTGCTGTAACCACGTGATCATGCACCTTGCAATAGTACTCATGGTATGGTATCACGTGGTATATGGTTTACACTGCAGTAATGGCGGCGCCAATGAGGTATCAGGTATATCTTAGTTTGCATCAATACCGCTGCGGTTTCTTTCTTTTAATGATGACCATGTTCCAGCCGTGAACACTACGAGTCCGTCAATACCAAATTTAATAGCAGTGTTACTTGTGTAGTTAGTCTGAACATTCTGCAGAGAAATTTGAATTGGACGTGATCAAACTGCTTCGATTCAAATTTATCTGCAGCATGTTCAGACTGACTATACATATTGATGAAAATTAGATTGACATGAGACCTCATGGGCGCCGCCATTACTACAATGTAAACAATAGACCACGTGCTCACATACTCTGATCCTATGAGGACCCTAGATTATCAGGTTTTGCGCGATTGCACTCAGTTTGTATATCAGATCCAATCGTACTCTAAGACATGTATTTGCCATTTCTATACTGAACATCCTCTACCATTATATTACCGTTAGGCTGTGCTACAATAGGTACAATGGGATCTCTTTAAACGGGACACCCTGGGAGGTCCCCAGGGTGTCCAGTTTAGAAAAATTCCATTACCATTCAGGTAGATAGCACTTCCGTATGTACGCTTTGTAATCATGAACATACATTGTCATTATGCCCCCTATGCGATAGCAAGGGGGCATATTGCATTTCTCTTGAGGTTCTGTACATCCGCCCGTCCGTCCGTTCGTGTACATTTACGTCGAAACGTTTGTAAGAGTTTCTCCAACATGTAATATCTTCAATATTACGCGAATGATTGTTTCAATACTTGGACACTTGAATCACCTGAACATTTGTCACACACTCGCGCCACCATTGACACGACCTTGACCTTTGTCACCTTCAAAATGCCATTTTGTTTTGTGGCTGTGTCTCGTTTCTTGTTCTCACCGACTCAAAAGACAATAATTGTTTTATTAGATTACTTTTTTTTCAAAATATCCGGCCGAAGAAAAATGTGTTCACTTTTTTTTGGTTTCACACAATTTTAAAAAAAATATTTTTTAAATTTTAAAATATTTTTTTCAAAATGTGTTAGATTTACGCATGCGCTCTAAGGAGGTGAAAAATATGTTTGTTTACATGAATAAACACATCTCGGACCGGTCTCGCGGTCCGAGAGTGCTTATTCGTGTAAACAAACCGTTCAGAGGTCTACATTAAATGTGTATATAATCACGTGATCGTGTTTCGGCAATGAGAATGACTGAAATACTTAGTTATATAATAATAGTCGTTGATGTTAGAGCCGACTATTGTTCATCGACGACTATCGTTTACGTGTATATAATTAAACCGTGGAAAATAAGTTATTTTCCCCGGCTTAATCATATACGTGAACGATAGTCGTCGATGAACAATAGTCGGCTCTTCGAGGCTCCACTGTATAGTATCGCTAGGCTTTGTTACAATAGGTAATATAAACTGGGTATTCTCTAAACCGGACACCCTGGGATGTACACAGGGTATCCGGTTTATGGAGATTACATTGCAATTCAGACAAAGTAGCACTTCAGTACATACATGTGTTTTGCAATCACGAACAGCCTTATGTTTACATGTAAAATACAGTGGAACACATCCAAATTGACGCTCCGGATTTACTCAGGTGTCCAATATAGATATATTATGTACGTATGTTCTGATGTAATATTATTCAGGCCTACTCCAGAACATGTCTGCGTGTGTTGCAATCATGAACGCACACTATCCAAATTATGTGAATTACCATGAAATGAATCGCACATGTGGCTGTGACTTGAGAAATCGGGCTTATGGGTTTTGCGACCGGTGTAGATCCAGATCCGCGCAGTCTGATCAGGATCTGCACTGATCGTCATTCCACCAATGAAACTGCCGTCATGTTTCTAACAAGCAGTATATTTGATCAGGAGCTACACCGGTTACAAATCCCATAATCCCCGTTTCTCCAGTGACAGCCGAATATAAGCAAGCTGAAATTATTGGGTATCTGATTCAGATAGGGTGCACTGTAATACAAACAGAGCATTTAAGAACAGGGTGCATACTGATGGACCCAACATGACGTATCCGTCATATGACGTATATGACGTCATATGACGTATATGACGTATATCTAGGCGAATATTTGTATGGAAACTTGATTTGATCTGTACCGACTTGGAACAGTCAGTAACAACATCCGCAAACGGAATGCGTCTTCTCCGGAATAACGAACAATACGTGCGTTTATCAGACTGATCCGGACATGCACTGATAGAAAATTCGATAAGTTTAGTTCCTTCATTCTTACGTGCGTTCATCGAGCTGATCAGTAGCCTATTTCGCCAACATTGCAAAGTATACTTTTCTAGCAAAATCTACTTTGAGGGAGAAATCATTTATTTTTCCCGAAATGCATAATGTCATATAGAACTAACGACTGCATATATTTGATGATTAAAAGTATGCATAAATATTATACTGAATTTATTACATTATCACAACCAAAATGGCTGTGATAATGTAATAAATTCAGTATAATAACAAATAATAAATTTATCCTAAAATTGAAAACTTCTCCCTCAAAGTATACTTTGTTAGATAAGTATACTTTGCAATCTTGCTGGTAGCCAACTCAGTAAGTCTATTTTCTTCATGACGAGTAGCGTACGTTAGCATAGTATCCGCTGGCTCGTCAACCAATCGATTAGTGTATTTGTTTATTATAGAACGCTCATACTTGGGACGTGCGCAGCCGCGGCAATTGTATTAGCGTGGCAATATTTGTTCATAATTTAGGTGATTGACTAGACATTACGGCGCATGTGAGCAGCGTAGCCAAGACCAGCTTGCGCAGATCCGGGTCTACTCTGCTCCGCATTCACTCAATTAACTAGTGTTAATGCCATCCACTGTATGTTGAGGTATTTTCGTTAGTGTCTTTGCTTGTTACTATAGAGTGTTTAGTCCTGGGATGGTAGCCGCCACAGTAATTGTATTAGCGGGGTAATAGTTTTTATAAATTAGCCAGCGGTTGATGATGGGGCCTTACGACATATTCAACAGCATAGCGCAGATCAGACGGCGCATTCGTGCAGTCCGATCGGGGCCTACGCTGCTCCGCATTCAGACAATGACAGAAAGTTAATTCCATCTTGTGTCGAGGTTGAGGTATTTTCGTTAGTGTCTTTGCATATTATAGAGAACTTATTCTTGAGATGGAAGCAGCCATGGTAATTGTATTAGCGGGGTAATATTTTTCATAAATTAGCGAGCGCTTGATAATGGGGCCTTACGACATATGCAACAGCGTAGCCCATATATGGCTACCTGTGCGAATACTATCAGTGCATACACTGTTCGGCGTTTAGTCAATGAAACAAAAGTTAATAATTCTGTCCAATATTTGTTTATGCATTTTGGTGTCTGTCTTTGTTTGTTTAGAGCGCTTTTGCTTGGAATGTGAGCAAGTGCACGTGTATTCGAGTGGCATTACTTTTTGTCTCGCCCACTTGCGGAGAGCGCGATATAGTCGGCAAATTTGCGTACGTGCGTACGGTGTGTCCGGGTTAAGTTTTTGGTTAACGTTTTTCAGTATTCTATCAAAGCCTCGGCGGGCGTGCAATGCGGGCCGCGGCCATCTTGTTTCTTAATACATTCGTTACGACGTACGGCGTAGCCCATATTCGCGCAGT
>CM055280.1:63865530-63883348 GCA_029237695.1 Conchocele bisecta
TGCCTGTTTCCTAATAGCCAACGCATAGGGGGCAGTGACCAGTTAATTTAAAATTATCAATTTCACGCCCTCGGACAGTATTTATTTAATTCAATATTCCAAATAAGTAGGCAGACAGCAATATGAGTTCGACATTTGTGACCTAGACACACAAGAAGCTTTTACATAAACACAAATATGCTGCTCTATTAGTGCTCCTTACCTATGCAGGAATGTGAAATATCTTGGTGCAGCCTCTTTAAAATTGTCCAATTCTGAGGTAAAATATTCACTTTAAAATAAAAACCATGCGTGCCACGTTACTTGCGGAACTACAGATTGAATGTTGTATGTGTTCTCAATCATCATCCAGAGGCAAATGCACTATCATGGTGCAAACCAGTTCCCCTCCATGAGTTTTCTCTGAAATAAATTCTTGTTTGAAACTCCCAGAAAAATCTGTTGTTTTGATCAGTTTTTGTCACAACATACCCTCAATTCGTATTTGCCCATTTCTGATCAATGGGAACAGGTCAGATGGCCCTGGAATGAGCATTCATCAATTAATACGATGTAAAATCTGAATAAAATACAAAAGCAACTACAAAAAATTCATTAAACAATTAAAATGAATTTTAATCAGCAGAAAGTGTAATATTTATAAATTTTATACGAAACTGGCGGCTAACTGGTCACTGCCACCATAGTATCCAATGCATGATGAATAACTCTGGATTGTGTCCGTTAATATTGAGGACATGCTTACTTCCCATTTGGTTATAGGTCTTGAAACATTGCTGCCAGCACCATTGCTGCGAAAAATCCGACTTACACGTAGGGGCGGTAATTCAAGTTGTAGCACAATTGTTGTACACAACGGATTGCTTCCCTTGAATATAATGTTGTAGCGTTTCCATGTTCTGTAGTTCTGTGCTTCTACAAAACCGCCTGTGCTAATCTTGCCAATACAGCTTCCCTTGAATATAATGTTGTAGCGTTTCCATGTTCTGTAGTTCTGTGCTTCTACAAAACCGCCTGTGCTAATCTTGCCAATATTTGTAATTTCCTTAATTTAAAAATACTTGATTAATGGGCTTGATGTCAAACAGCTTGATTGGCTGAGCCTGAGCTGTGCTACAGCTCAGGCTCAGCCGATCAAACTGCTCGATTGGTAGTTAATAGTATCAATATAATTATGTTCAGAAGCTTTGACATACATGTATGTCCGTCCGTCCGCACACACGAATGGGTACTTGTTGGGTATAAAAGTACCCAACAAATGCTCATCTGTGTGTTGGGCAAGTTTTTTAGGGATCTTCTTGGGTAGGGTTAGGGTAGTTTTGGGTACCTTTTGGGTAGTGTTGGGTACTTTTTTATACAGTAAATACCCAACAAGTACCCATTCGTGAGAACGTCCGTCCGTCCGTCCGTTCGTCATGCAAAACGTTTACACCTCAATAGCCGGATACTTGATATCATTATGTGGTATTTTTATTCCACCCGCGGGTCAAGGATTTTCTCCCCCTTTCGGCCTTAAACATGGGGGAAATGGGTATATTGATATGGCTAGCCATCGACTTCCATACATTTAGAAACTTAGCACGGTTTGTCCGCCTGTGCGGGGAGATTCTCCGTGAGATTTAACGTTCTGGTTGAAGCCGTGCTAAAATAGCATGTGTATATGTCTGTATTGTCGAAATGGTCATTTGATTAAACTGCATAGAGAATATTCAACCAATATGACATATATGTTCATCGAGTGGTATGGAATGTCCATATTTTACGAGTGCCGTTATGACAGCAAATTCTGGGAATGATATCAACAAAATCCGTTGCCTATTAAGGAAAATATCAAATAATACTTACTTTGGAGTGGGCGCGCTTTCAACACTTTCAGCCATTGTTGTTGTTGTTGTAGCCACGTGATCATGCACCTTGTATGTAACATAATATGAATAAAATTTGTTTTATACTAAATAGCATATGTGAGCCTCTTCTCACTTACTGTAGATAGAATTGCAATGTGGCTACGACTGGAGAAATGGGACTTATAGTCTTTGCGACCAGTGCCGCCCCAGATCAGCCTGCGCATCGGCGCAGGCTGATCTGGGTCTGCACTGTTCGCCATTCGGTAAACGAAATACCCATCATGCTTCCAACAAACGGTGTATGTCATTAGCACGTTGCAGAGATGAGCTAGAGGAGTACGAGCCGGGCTTGCTCGTGTCATAAACCCCATTTGTCCATTCACAGACACAAGTAAGACCGGTTTTACCAAATCGCTTCCGACGTATAAATCTTCATGCCAAACGATGCTAGAGACCTTAATCAGTCCATGAATAGTTAAGGAGCATAATTACCGCCTATGACAGCAAATTCTGGGAACGGACAATCGATAGTTTGGAGAAATAATCGACTCCTCATACTTGCTGATAGGAATTGAGGTGTGAAATATGACGCCGGTGAGAAATACAGTTAACTCTCGGTACATCGAATACCATGGGAGGTTCCCAGGGTGTTCGATGTACAGAGGTTTCACTGTATTGTGTCAATGATGTCCCACAGGACGTCCGGGATATTGAGTTGTAATTGTATTTTGTTGTTGAGATTTTTCAGCTGTGGCTAATTTATTATCATGGTATTTATTCAATATTTAATAAATACCATGTCAAATCACTACGAATGTTGGATTATGTGTATTGCATAAGCATAGCATGATACATTGACGTTTGTACTCATCATATTAATTGTTGTCTGTATTAGCTTCATTTGCATATGTGTTACACTTAGTGTAGTGGATTGTAACTTTTAAAACGTTGTGTTGAAGCACTATGAATGCCCATTGTATGTAATCATACAACTACATGTAGTCCATTCATTATATGCGGAATAGTTTGTTTTTGGGTATTTTTTATATATTTTTCTTATTTCTCATCAAAGGTATATGTTGTGACCATTCGTTTGAACCGTCTCAACGAGACGGTTCAAACGAATGGTCACAACATATATGTTCACTTAGAAAGAAGAAAAATAGAAAATAATTATTTTTTTTTTAAATGCCGAAGAACTAGCTGCACGTTTTCCGCTTTACAGTCAACGGGTTGCACTATATCACTACACCACGCTAAACAATAAAAATGTTCGTAATAGCATTTACACATCGCGCACTATAATACAGAATAAACCTGCCGGGCGTTGACTCAAACTTAGCCATAGTGTTATTGGGAGGCAATTCTACAATAGACACAAACATAGTACCATAAACTTACCTAATAAAGTGTGTATTAGCAAAATTCTTACGTCACACTCCACGAAGTTGAAAGTAAACAAAGAACGCTTCAAACGCACATTTGGAAAGACTACTCCGTCATAACTCGTATGTAAAGCAGAGAAATCAAATGTAATTAGAGTTATGTACGCATAGCTAACCCTGAGCTAGAATACGAGTGTACATGTATACCGGTCCAAAATATGTAAGAAAATGAGATATGACACGGATAAGTCACTAGAAACACACAATAATATTAATGGTGATTGGTAAAAGTCTTGGAGGAATACATATCTCACATGTGTATGGGTGTAATCCGTGTATTGATGCACGAGTCTATTGCGAGTCCGTCATTACTGGCACAGCGTTAACCGTAACGTGACAAATACAGTGGAACATAGAGACTACCTATGCTAGTGTCTTTTGATATCAAGTTTATCAGGCAAGGCTAGGAAACGCGAAGGAATTCCTCGGCTTCTATTTATCAGATAACGTTTTATGCTCGAAACTGACCACATATGACGTCGTTATATATGACGCGGACTTGTTTACGTTGTGTCATTACACTGACGTCATTCGGTAACGTCATGTGACGTCAACCGACCAATGGACCGTCAGTTTTCACTTCGTTGTAACCCGGATGTTTATATCAGGTCAATGCCTGATACAATAGGTTATCAGTCAGTACGTATTCGGTCAATACAGGGCAGGTTACCTGATAAACCTCTAAACCGGACACTCGGGAAAATATGGATGTTTAACCATTTCACCCCTAAGTAACTGAATGGGCTGCGATATGTTAATTTTGCAACCAATCCAATCATCGCAAAATGATTTTCAGACTATTCCATTTATAAAAAGGGGGTATTCGTTGTTCTCAAAAATATGAAAATTACTTTCAAACAGTGCAGATCCTGATGAGACGGCTCGTTACGAGCCGGCTCATCTGGATCTGCACTGTTTGCATAAACCGATATAGCGGGCTTTCGGGTTCAAAGGGTTAACTTAGATGCGTTTCGCTGTTATCTATCTCTGATTACAATGACTTTTCATGATTGTAGAACACTAGAATGTGTCATGACGCGCTAACATGTCTGATTTACAGTGGAACATCTCTAAGTCCGGCTT
The DNA here is from genome assembly GCA_029237695.1 of Conchocele bisecta. Classification (NCBI taxonomy): domain Eukaryota; kingdom Metazoa; phylum Mollusca; class Bivalvia; order Lucinida; family Thyasiridae; genus Conchocele; species Conchocele bisecta. The sequence goes on from CM055280.1 coordinate 63,869,906, forward strand.
CGAGAGGTTCCACTGTGTGCGACATATGGTCCAAAATGGTCAGGGTAACGAAAGTGGATAAAACTGTATTTTAACCCTAAATACAATCTGAAAATTAATGCATACCAATGGTTCGAGAAGTATGTGTGTATTAATAAGTGTATTACATACTTACATAGTTATTGTAATGACGCCAACTGAGACTTGCTAAGTACTATCACGTGGTGTTAGTGTATACATCACACCTGAAAACTTGTTTTGAAATTTATTTGTAGGGGAATATCAAATATCTAGAGAGACAAGATATTTGAGACACACCATGTGAGTTTGTACCTTCGGACATCTGTTTAATTTCATTAAATACGTTTACAAAGTTTACAATTTGTTTCATAATTAAAGGTACATGCCTACTCAGTAGGCACAACTTGTTCTTTATAGGAATTCAATAAGTGTATAATTGTCTCACTTTTCCACCAGTTCTAAAGATTACGAGTGCCCGCTATACATATATAATCATATAGTAATATTTTTTTACTGATAGTGACGCGCGGTGGTATCAGGCTATTTTCATATGCAAATGATGCATGGTATTTTTCTAGTTATTTATACTAATTAAATGCGTGACCAGATTACTGCACATCAAAAAATAAATACAAAGTATAAATAGCAATGTCGGTTAACATTTTAAGGAAACATGGTTATCGTCCCTGATATCAGTGTGGAACTTTTACGTCTGATATAAAATGACTGTATAATAATGCCAATCAATACGTGGGGTAGACGAATGAATGTTTATTTTGCCAGAAAATATCCCAGATGCTGTCGCTGATATAAAGAACAGTTTGTGTCTACTGAGTGGGCATGTACCTTTAAAGTCAAAAGTTGATGAAATGTTCAGAGTACATGCGGAAATATATTCCACATGTCATCTGAAAATTTTGTCAACATCTGACCCCATTTCCGGAAAACATTGTAAATTTTGTAAACGTATCTCATGAAATTACGCAGATGTTCTTTTAGTGGAAGAGCATTAGGGTTGAGATCGAAAAAAAATAGGTCAAAGCTGAATTTTTCAAAATATGTTCAGAATATCATTAGCAATAACATATCAAAACTCCCCATGAATCCGAGTGGAGCTTAATCCAGAATTCAAGATGGCGTCCAAAGTGGCGACCAAAAATGATCAAAACTACAAGTAGTGCAATTTTCGCCAAACCAATTCGAATGAAATGTGCCAAAACAAATAGAATATAACGAATAACTACATTAACAGAAATTTTGAGAATTTAGTATTAATATTACGTCCAAGATGGCCGCCAATTGCATCATACATAGCTCTCAGAACGTGAGAAACAATCGTTAACCGAATGGCACTAGGGTTGCAGTCAGAAAAAATGCAAAAGCTGAAATATATTCATGCAACATATTCAGAATACCATCAAACCCAACATATCACAGCTCTCCATGAATCCCACAGTAGTTTATGTATAATTCAAGATGGCCGCCAAAACAGTACAATCATGAATTACCTACAAATAAGCAGAGATCTGCTATGTATCAAAGTCAGAACACATTCTTTTGAGATCTACTATGTATTAAAGTCGGAACATATTGTTTTGACGGATACTATCAGTTTAGTACCCAATGGCGTCTAACTGATATAATCAAGATGGTCGCCAAGATGGTCGACTAAATTAATGTATTTCCTGTAATATGCAAAATGTTTTCCAAAGCAATGATATCAGAATTCAATAAAATATATAACTACACCATGAGACGCAAATCACATTTATTGTGTATCATCGTCGAGTGCGTCAGGAGATATTTGTATAATATTTGTGCATGTTTGTCCGACGCATTGACTGCAGAGCGAAGAACAATGAAGTCCAAGCTTTCTGCAGCCACATTGCTTCCCGCATCCGCTCTTGCAACCACATGACACCATTTTTTCAATAGCTTTGCAGGGGCAATCGGATTTTCTGTTTCTGTTGGTACTAAGCAGTTTTCCTTTAGCTGCCAGCCTCATTCGAGTGGATAAAGAGTATTCCCCATCCATTGTTGTACAGTGTGATACGTTCGGTACAAATGTTCTTTGGCTGCTGCACTTGTGGGCTGAATAGATTCTAACTTGAACGTACTTGAGAGGGATGAGCGACTTATTGCTCTGTTATAAGCTAGATATCTGTAGCGGTCAATAGTGTCTGCCTTGTGAGCTCTATAAAACTGAAGAAGAAACTGCTCGCCAACTGTAGCTACATCTTCTTTCGTATCCAACCCAGAAATACCTTTATGTTTCTCTACAAGCTTGAATGCTTTCTTTTTTCCTTGATCGAACAGTGCTGACACTGTATCACATCCCGTTATCGCGGAACATTATATGTAGCCTAACTTCTATAGATTGCTGGATTTCCGCAATCTCGTACACGAACAAGGTATTGCCATTCGACAACATGTGCAGGTGGCATTGTTCAGTGCTTTGTGATACAAGCATTACCAGCAAGTCCGTGTCTGTTCCAACAACCACTATGTCCTTTGGTCGGGATCGTGCAATCGATATTGCTGTGACAACAATTGTACTATCCGCGTCAGCCTCAGCCTGCTTTATGACTACATCGTGAAGTTTCAACTCTTCATCAAGCAGCTCTATCAATCTTGATTTGTTAGTTCCATTAGTCAGGAATGCTTCTTGGGTAGTCACTGTTTTCATGTCTGCATCAAATAATATATCACGGGAAGTTGTTTTTGATGCTCTTCGTCGTTGCTCCGCTAATTTCGTAGATGCCTGGCTGCTGTAACCATCAACCACCACGACGACCTCACTGCCACCAAAATGATCTGCAATGTATGATACGTAGGACTTACAGACCTCCTTGTAAGTTGCATTTGTCGGCCACACGACTGTGTGAAGGAGGTAACCTCCATCAATGACAAATGTTGCCTCATCAGGAAACGTGGATTGCGGATCAACTTTCGATTTCAACAATGTTCCAAATGCACTTTTGGCAGTTCTCCTCATTCCACCATCATGAAAGAGAGACGTAGGCTGAGGTGCCAGCTCATACGCTAAGAACTGTTCCATTTCAGATCGACTTTGCATGACGCAAGTGAGTCTGTTGAAGAGCAAAGTAGGATTCACTACAACTGGCTGACCACGGACTGTGACTGTGTTAATCGATGCGTTGATTGTTTTCACTCCGTCATTCCTTTTCAGCTTTACATCTGTACATGTTTTATCTGTCATGGAATGTGCTGCTTTTTGGCCTATTTCAAACGCCATGTCACAGTTCACCGACTTGTCGGAACTAAACCAGTTGCTATTGCAACAACTGACTTGGAATGACTGTGGGAAAATGGTGAATGTACTCGTAACCATCGCAAAAATGTATCGTAGTCCTTATGATCACGTGATTTTGCGTAGGCAAGGTGGCCAGCAGTATGGAACAGCGGTATCATTCTCATTATGCAATATAAATGGAGATTCCAGTGGCCTGTGCGTTCAGCTCTGATCAGTAGTCTCAAAAGAGACCCAAAGCTTCCCAGTGCGACTGTCATTTGCAGCATGTTCCATCAACTTACCAAGTACCTGACTGAGTTCTGCCAGACTAGCATCCTCTTCTACACTACCTTGACTGTTCAAAAGTGATGCATGAAGTCGCCGTAATGACTCGGCATCAACAGTATCTGATGATTCCGGTTTCTCAAGCAGAAGTGAAGTTATGGCAGCTGAAGTTAACAGGTGAGCACGGACAGCTCTAGCATATGCATGCCCCGTTAACATGTGAATACCAATTCCTGGAGCGTACACAGTCTCCCATAATGCTTCTAATCCGCTGCCCGCCATGATAAATCCAACTGATCCCATAAATGACATCAGTAGGTGAAAACTACCCAATCGTGTGATTATATTCGACAGATCTGGCGATGCAGCCACTATCTCTGTGGCTTTAATGTAAAGCGGTTGCTCAAATGTGACAATGCACATCTTCTGCCCATGCTTGTCACATTGGCTTTGTGCAAAACACAATGCCGTAAATATTGTGCTCAGGTTTATTGGATCTAGATTAACGAATGGAAGAATCTCGATTCGGCTTTTCTCATGCTTTTCGCCTGTTACTGCCACCTGCATGAACCCACTCCATGACGGATAAGGGGGGGGTAAGATTTGTAGAAAAGCTGGCTAACCACAGCCGATCAACATCTACTACAACCACCAAACAAGGTGGGTCAGGTTTTGGAGCTTCAATTGGGCCAAACTTCACTGACTGCATGCCGGGTACGGTTGGTTTCTTGTACGTTTTGATTGGGATGTCACCAAACTTTCCTATGAATTGGGAGCTTGGTATATTGACAGACCGACTCAGTTTTTCTCCAGCCTTTTCCCCTTGTGGGGTAACGCATGCAATTCCGCCCATGCTGTGGAAAGTATCATGCCCAGTTAGTGTCGCAACATTGAAATCTGCGCTATCAAACACTAATTGTGTGAACCCATTCAGATTATACGATGGTGTGTACTTACTGAGAATAGAACAAGTCAGTCTCTGTATTTCCTTGTAATCGTCGGCAAATCACATGCTACTTAATATATCTATCAACTTATAAATCTACGGTTTAAGACCCGGAGCTAGACATGCCACAAATACACAATTATATTATTTCTACGGTCAGCTACAGATTATTATTATTATTATTATTATTATTATTATTATTATTATTATTATTATTATTATTACGTTTTATAGATTTGTTGTCCGTTCAAACTAATATTTTGTTAAAAAATGCATTTTTCTTTTTTTTTTAAATATTTTTTATGTCAAGTTCCAAATTTGTTTATTGTAATACCATAATATGTGCACAATATTCTATTTGTGATGATATGCTGACATATGATGCAAAAAAACTACAGTTTGCACTATTTCTTGTGACATTTATAACACTGGCCGATTACGGCAGCCATCTTGAACTCCATCTTGAATTCTGAGTTAAGCTCCTGTCGGATTCATGGGGAGTTTTGATATGTTTCAGCTGATGATATTTACAAACTATACAGAAAAATTCAGCTTTGACCTATTTTATTTCGATCTTCGTGATTTTTTTATCTAATACTCTTCCACAATTTGAACATCTGCGTAATTTCATGAAATACGCCGTTTCGCATGGCGTTATTCAATGTTGTGCTTCACGTACGCTTGTCATACACATTTGAATGGCTATTCTATGTAGAAAATACAGTGAATTGTTTAAATTTGAATAGCTATGCATTCTAGCATTGCCTGATAAATTTGAGTGCCTAATTGGCTCCAGGGAACGCACTTGTCCCGGTGTGACGTCATCAGCTGGAGAGAAAGTGATTACCATGTTAGCATTCTTTGCAGCTGATGACGTCACACCTTACTCATCATTTCAAAAAATACTAACATGGTAATCACTTTCTCTCCGGCTGATGACGTCACACCTTACTAGCTGCGTACCACGTGACCATTGTGTTCCCTGGAGCCGATTAGACACTCAAATCCGCATTGACTGTCTATGTGCATGTATAATACATGAGGCCGTGTTTGTATCTCGTTACACCAGAAACAGTTAATTAATTTAGTTGGGGTAAATAAATAGTACTGCCCTACTGGCCCATTTGTAAATTTAGTTAATAACTAGAAAATTGTTTGCAAAACAAAATACTGAATTGATTACATTATCACAGCCATTTTGGCTGTGATAATGTAATACATTCAGTATTGGCACCGCTGTTGACCATTTATGAATACGACAGCAATCACTGTGTGAGTGATTGGAGAACAAGATATTTGCAGAGTCGAAAAAATGGCATAAAAGCCGATGGATCGGTTTTATGTTACGCACTCCGGCACTTGATGGTTGGAATGTTTTCCGAGTATGAAGACAATCGGCCAAAAACCGTAGAAGTAGTTCGCCGGAAAAGGAAACGGGGGCATAACTGCGAATAGATCGGTGGGACAGCGGACATTGTTACGTTACACACTCCTGCATTTGATGGTTGGGATGTATACCAAGTATAAACAGAATCGGCCAAAAACTGTAGACGTAGTTCGCCGGACAAGGAAAACCCAATATTTTCAGAGTCGAAAAAGGTGCATAACTGCGGATGGATCGGCGGGAAAGCGAAAATGTTTACGGTACGCACTACTGCACTTGATGGTTCGGATGTATGCCAAGTATGAAGATAATCGGCCAAAAACTGTAGAAGTAGTTCGCCGGACAAGGAAAACACACTATTTTCAGAGTCGAAAAAGGTGCATAACTGCGGATGATCGGTGGGAAAGCGAAAATGTTTACGGTACGCACTCCTGTACTTGATGGTTGGGATGTAGTATGAAGATAATCGGCCAAAAACTGTAGAAGTAGTTCGCCGGACAAGGAAAACACACTATTTTCAGAGTCGAAAAAGGTGCATAGCTGCAGATGGATCGGTGGGAAAGCGAAAATGCTTAATTTACGCACTACTGCACTTGATGGTTGGGATGCATACCGATTATGAAGAGAATCGGCCAAAACTGTAGAAGTAGTTTATAGAAAATAGGTTGTACAACATCCGAACTAGAAAGGAACGCAGCAGAGAATAACCAAATGTGTTGTAAATGATTATTAAGTTATATTGGCAAATCGATGGTGTTGACCCACCTATTATTCTGTAGTTTTTTCAGTTCTCCCTTGATGCTAATTTTACGGCAATTTGAGCCTGAACGTGGTTGCTTGGTGCTAGGATAATACACGCAATAATCGTTACCGTTCTCACGTGAACATATGTCACACTTCACCCAGCACGCAACTGGGAATTGATGGGACTTAGTCCTCTTCTTCAACTGACACCTTCACTGGATCGGTGAAGGGGCATGTAGAAGAAAGGGTCTCATAAGAACATATGTCACATTGGCCCACTACGCAACTGGATTGGAAAGGGGTCAGTGGAAGAAGGGGCTAAGCCCATAATGGACTTAGCCCCCTTCGTCCACTGACACATTCAAGGGATCAGTGAAGGGGTGTGTAGAAGAAAGGGTCTAAGGTGATATCATATGAACATATGTCGCGTTTGACCCTGTATAAGTCCATAATGGATTCGGTTTTATGTTACGCATTCCAGCACTTGATGGTTTGCATGTATACAACGTATGAAGAGAATCGGCCAAAGACCGTAGAAGTAGTTCGCCAGAAAAGAAAAAACATATTGTTCAGAGTGAAAAAGTGGACATAACTGCGGATAGATCGGTGGGACAGCGAACATTGATTGCGACGTTACCCACTCCTTCATTTGATGATGGTTGTATACCAAGTATGAAGAGAATCGGCCAGAAACTATACCGTTCTCACATAACCATATGTCGCACTTGGCCCAGTACACAACTGGGATTAGGAGGGGTCAGTCGAAGAAGGGGGCTAAGTCCATAATGGACTTAGCCCCCTTCTTCCACTGACACCTTCAAGGGACCAGTGACGGGGTCTGTAGAAGAAGGGATATAAGATCATCTGAACATATGTCACATTGGCCCAGTAAGCAACATGGATTAGAAAGGGGTCAGTGAAAGAAGGGGGCAAAGTCCATAATGGACTTAGCCCCCTTCTTTCACTGACCCCTTCAGAGGTCAGTGAAGGGGTGTGTAGAAGAAAGGGGTCTATCTCATATGAACATATGTCACATTTGACCGTATGAAACTGTGACCTGAAGGGGTCATTAGCAAAATGGGGCCCAAGTCCAAAATCGACTTAGGCCGCTTGTTCCACTGACCCTTCAATTGATCATCTGGCTGATAGTATACTTTTCTACTATTTACAGTTCGTCCGTTCGTCCGCCTGTGTGTTTTAGCGGGTGGATTATCGACCGTACAGACGGACGAACCGGCTCTAAATCGTGTATCTCACCGCATATGCACACCATGTATACTGTATGTTAAAGAAATTAAATCTAAAACATAAATTATTTAAAAGTAAATACTGTTTTATCAATAACAAAAAAGTCACCCTCCCAAAAAAAAATTATTTGATTAAATTCCATCAAATATTGATTTTATTGCGAAAAACGATTTTCCTATGGGAATTTAACATGGGGAGTCAATTTCCAAAATATTTCGTTGTCTCCGAAACCTGACGAGATAGCTTGAAAATGATGTAACTAAGAAATCAAAAGTTAGATTTTGAAAATCGGTCCACAAATAAAAAAATAAATTTTTGCCCCCATGTTAAATAACCATAGGAAAATTTGATTGAATTTCATCAAATCATTTTTTTGGGGGAGGGTGACTTTTTTGTTATTGATAAAAAAGTACTTACTTTTTAATATTTTTTTTAGATTAATGTGTTTAATTGAAACAGTTCGTCGGCCGCAAAACGTGGAACAGACAGTAGTTATTTAGTCTATATTGTTATAATTTAGATCGGATAAATGTACAGTGGAATGGACATTCTATGATGACCCTAGGGTATCAGGTTTTGAGAGACTTAGTTTGTATAGCAGGGTCAATACAAGGTGTATGATCACGTGGTACTAACAACAACAACAAGTACCGATTCAAAGTACGTATTATTTTATAGTGTCCTTATTACGTAACGGATTTTTATGAAATATGGCGCATCAACCGCGTCATGTTAAGCTGCATTTGATGGTCTCTATATTTTCGCCCAAATTTCTGTCGTTTTTGCGAAGAATCGATGTCCGTGTCTCCGACACGGAAATCTATTCTTCGCAAAAACGACATAAGTCTGTGCCAAATTCCATAGACCACCAAATGCACCATGAAGACGCGTTTGCTGCGCCATATTTCATCAAAATCCGTTTTGCACCTTGCAATAGTACTCATGGTATGGTATCACGTGGTATGTGGTTTACACTGCAGTAATGGCGGCGCCAATGAGGTCTCAGGCATATCTTAGTTTAATGATGACCATGTTCCAGCCGTTAACACTGCGAGTCCGTCAATACCAAATTCAATAGCACTTGTGTAGTTAGCGTGAACATTCTGCAGAGAAATTTGAATTGGACGGGATCAAACTTGCTTCGATTCAAATTTATCTGCAGCATGTTCAGACTGACTATACATATTGATGAAAATTAGATTGACATGAGACCTCATGGGCGCCGCCATTACTACAGTGTAAACAATAGACCACGTGCTCCCATACTCTGATCCTATGAGGACCCTAAATTATCAAGTTTTTCGAGATTGCACTCAGTTTGTACATCAGATCCAATCGTACTCTTAGACATGTATTTGCCACTATACTGAACATCCTCTACCATTATATAGAGAATACCAGGCTAGTGTCTTTTGATATCAAGTTTATCAGGCAAGGCTAGGAAACGCGTAGGAATTCCTACCGTTTCCGAGCCGAGCCTGATAAACTTGATATCAAAATACTCTAGCCTGGTATTATATTTATCAGGTAACGTTTTATGCTCGAAAATGACATTAAATGACGTCGTATTCTATGGACAGAACGCGGACTTGTTTAAGTTGCGTCCTTACACTGTCGTCATTCGGTAACGTCACGTGACGTCAACCGACCAATGGTACGTCAGTTTTCACTTTGTTGTAACCCGTATGTTGATATCAGGTCAATGCCTGATACAACAATTCGGTCAATACAGGGCAGGTTACCTGATAAATTACCGTTAGGCTGTGCTACAATAGGTAAAATGGAATCTCACTAAACGGGAGGTTTCCAGGGTGTCCAGTTTAGAGAAATTCCATTACCATTCAGGTAGATAGCACTTCCGTATGTGCGCTTTCCGTATGTTGCTCTTGAGGTTCCGTACATCCGTCCGTCCGTGTACATTTACGTCGAAACGTTTGTAAGAGTTTCTCCAACATGTAATATCTTCAATATTACGCGAATGATTGCTTCAATACTTGGACACTTGAATCACCTGAACATTTTTTCACACACTCGCGCCACCATTAACACGACCTTGACCTTTGTCACCTTCGAAATGCCATTTTGTTTTGTGGCTTTGTCTCGTTTCTTGTCCTTTTTGTATGGTCCAGTATGCCAGGGGGCATACACATGTTTAACAAATATAATCTCAAGTTACAGTGGCACCTCTCTCAACCGGACACCCTGGGAGGTCCCCAGGGTGTCCAGTTTAGAGATGTTCCACTGTAAATCAAGCATTTTACAATTATGATGCTTATTTCGATGCTTTACAATCATGAACATACGTCATCATCTGAGATAAATGACAAAGAATCCCATCAGAAATAAAACCACAAACTTTATCTTTGTGTTCGGTTTAGAGAGGCTCTGTAGAGCCGACTATTGTTCATCGACGACTATCGTTCACGTGTATAATTAAGCCAGGGGAAATAACTTAGCCATTTCTGAAGCCATTGGCTTAATCATATACGTGAATGATAGTCGTCGATGAACAAAGGTGAAATGGATTCAGAAATGGCTAAGTTATTTTCCCTGGCTTAATCATACACGTGAACGAAGTCGTCGATGAACAATAGTCGGCTCTACGAGGCTCCACTGTATAGTATCGCTAGGCTTTGTCACAATAAGCAATATAACTGGGTGTTCTCTAAACCGGACACCCTGGGATGTACACAGGGTACCCGGTTCATGGAGATTACATTGTAATTCAGATAAAGTAGCACTTCAGTACATACATGTGTTTTGTAATCATGAACAGCCTTATGTTTACATGTCAAATACAGCGGAACACATCCAAATTGACGCTCCGGATTTACTCTGGTGTCCAATATAGATATATATATGTGCGTATGTTCTGATGTAATATTATTCAGGCCTACTCCAGAACATTTCTGCGTGTGTTGTAATCATGAACGCACACTATCCGAATTATGTGAATTATCATGAAATGAATCGCACATGTGGCTGTGACTTGAGAAATCGGGCTTATGGGTTTTGCGACCGGTGTAGATCCAGATCCGCGCAGTCTGATCAGGATCTGCACTGATCGTCATTCCACCAATGAAACTGCTGTCATGTTTCTAACAAGCACTATATTTGATCAGGAGCTACACCGGTTACAAATCTCATAAACCCCGTTTCTCCAGTGACAGCCGAAAATAAGCAAGCTGAAATTATTGGGTATCTGATTCAGATAGAGTGCACTGTAATACAAACAGAGTGTTTAAGAACAGGGTGCATACTGATGGACCCAACATGACGTATCCGTCATATGACGTATAAGACGTCATATGACGTATATGACGTATATCTAGGCGAATATTTGTATGGAAACTTGATTTGATCTGTACCGACTTGGAACAGTCAGTAACAACATCCGCAAACGGAATGCGTCTTCTCCGGAATAACGAACAATACGTGCGTTTATCAGACTGATCCGGACATGCACTGATAGAAAATTCGATAAGTTTAGTTCCTTCATTCTTACGTGCGTTCAACGAGCTGATCAGTAGCCTATTTCGCCAACATTGCAAAGTATACTTTTCTAGCAACATCTACTTTGAGGGAGAAATAATTTATTTTTCCCGAAATGCATTATGTCATATAGAAGTAACGACTGCATATATTTGATGATTAAAGGTATGCATAATTATTACACTGAATTTATTACATTATCACAGCCAAAATGGCTGTGATAATGTAATAAATTCAGTATAATAACAAATAATAAATTTATCCTAAAATTGAAAATTTCTCCGTCAAAGTATACTTTGCTAGATAAGTATATTTTGCAATCTTGCTGGTAGCCAACTCAATAAGTCTATTTTCTTCATGACGAGTAACGTACGTTAGCATAGTATCCGCTGGCTCATCTACCAATCGATTAGAGTCTTTGTTTATTATAGAACGCTCATACTTGGGACGTGAGCAGCCGTGGCAATTGTATTAGCGTGGCAATATTTGTTCATAATTTAGGTGATTGACTAGACATTACGGCGCATGTGAGCAGCGTAGCCAAGACCAGCTTGCGCAGATCCGGGTATACTCTGCTCCGCATTCACTCAATTAAATAGTGTTAATGCCATCCACTATATGTTGAGGTATTTTCGTTAGTGTCTTTGCTTGTTACTATAGAGTGTTTAGTCCTGCGATGTCAGCCGCCACGGTAATCGTATTAGCGGGGTAAATATGTTTCATAAATTAGTGAGCGCTTGCTAATGGGGCCTTACGACATATTCAACAGCGTAGCCCAGATCAGAAGGCGCATTCGTGCAGTCCGATCGGGGCCAACGCTGCTCAGCAGACAATGACAGAAAGTTAATTGCATCTTTTGTCGAGGTTGGGGTATTTTCGTTAGTGTCTTTGCGTATTATAGAGCGCTTATTCTTGAGATGGGAGCCGCCACGGTAATTGTATTAGCGGGGTATAGAGAGTAGGTTAGTGCCGTGAATGGAAAAAAATATCCGGCAAGGCTCAAGAATTTCTTTATTTCTCATCAGAAGTATATGTTGTGACCACTCATTTGAACCGTCTCGCCGAGACGGTTCAAATGAGTGGTCACAACATATACTTTGGTTCAGAAATAAGGAAAATAGATAGAGAATAGTAGGTTAGTGCCGTGAATGGGAAAAATATCTGGCAAGGCTCAGGAAACGGGATGGGCGAGGCTCTGCCGAGCACATCCCGTTTCCGTGCCGCGCCAGATATTTTTTCCCATTCACGGCACTAACCTACTATTCTATTTATCCCGTCAACACCTACAAATGGCTGTAAAATGCAAAAATTGTATTGACTGGATATCAAAAATAGTTCACGGCACCGTGTTTCACGGCACATGCGCACTGTGTTGACGGGATGAAATATTTTTCATAAATTAGCGAGCGCTTGATAATGGGGCCTTACGACATATGCAACAGCGTAACCCATATATGGCTATCTGTGCGAATACTATAAGTGCATATACTGTTCGGTGTATAGTCAATGAAACAAAAGTTAATAATTCCGTCCAATATTTGTTTTTATCCCGTCAACACAGTGCGTATGTGCCGTGAAACACGGTGCCGTGAAACATTTTTGATATCCAGTCAATACAATTCTTGCATTTTACAGCCATTTGAAGGTGTTGACGAGATAAATAGAATAGTAAGTTAGTGCCGTGAATGGGAAACAATATCTGGCGCGGCACGGAAACGGGAGATGCTCGGCAGAGCCTCGCCCATCCCGTTTCCTGAACCTTGCCAGATATTTTTTTCCATTCACGGCACTAACCTACTATTCTCTATATGCATTTTGATGTCTGTGTTTGTTTGTTTAGAGCGCTTTTGCTTGGAATGTGAGCAAGTGCACGTGTATTCGAGTGGCATTGTTTTTTGTCTCGCCCACTTGCGGAGAGCGCGATATAGTCGGCAAGTTGGCGTACGTGCGTACGGTGTGTCCGGGTTAAGTTTTTGGTTAACGTTTTTCAGTATTCTATCAAAGCCTCGGCGGGCGTGCAATGCGGGCCGCGGCCATCTTGTTTCTTAATAAATTGGTTACGACGTACGGCGTAGCCCATATTCGCGCAGT
>CM055280.1:63883848-64082436 GCA_029237695.1 Conchocele bisecta
ATTCGCGCAGTCTGATCAGGGCATACATTACTCGACAATCAGTCAATGAAACAAAGTTACTGTAATCAGCTAAATGTATGTTTTCTTTCGTTTCTGATTCTGAAGCAAATACGTTTGAATACAAATATGCCAAACTCTATCACTGTGCGCCTATTTTTTCGTTATTGAATACTTGATATTCGTTACACCTGTATGTATTAATGTACAGTGGAACCTCTCCAAAGCAGACACCCTGGGAGGTCCCCAGGGTGTCCGGTTTGGAGATGTGCCACCGCAAATAAGACAATGTGAGAACTTCGCGACACATTCTAATGTTTTGCATTTTTCATGAATTTGCATTTTTCATGAAAATCCATTGTAATCAGAGATACATAACAGCGACACACAAGTTAAGTTAAACATCAATATTTCCCCCGAGTTCCGTTTTACAATGTAACAGCATTGTCAATTTGAATTATATTGAATTAAGTAGCTATTCCATTAATAATTACGTTGCATGTGTTACATTTAATGTTGTGTTAATTAGTACACCGTGCACTAATTATGCTACATGTGCTTTGCATGATGATGTTATCAATTCATACACCGTAGCATAATGCACAGCCTTTGCATGTTAATAGCAATATAATATTATGTCATCACTTGTACATTTTACACAGTGTTAACATTGTGTTTTCATTGCTCTTCTCGAACCGTCAAAACATCTAAATACGGCGAGAAGCACGTTGTGCTTAACTGCTAATCAATTGAATTGAATTGAATTGTTATCCCTGTAGGATGTCAATATTGTCATGTAAGAAATGTGTAGGACACAGTTTGTTACCTGTATGTGGGCTAGTGCCATTGATTATTGCTATACAGACAAACCTCTCTAAACCGGACACGTAGCCAGTCTGTGTATCCTTAAGTTCATGGGTTTCAATGGTGTATATTTATGATGGTAATGGCTGTTCAAGTTCGCAAAGCTCAGCCGCATACCTTGGTATAGTCATATGTCTGATTTACAGTGGAGCCTCTCTAAACCGGACACCCTGGGGACCCCCAGGGTGTCCGATTTAGGGAGGTTCCACTGTATAACCTAGACATCTACCACATATTTGGCCATTCTCTGCTACATTAGTTTAGTATGGCTGTTGTGGGGCCTATTTTCCCATACTCAGCACGCATCCTGCTCTGGATATATACTAATTAAAATATAGTAATTATTTTTAAGAACTGTGAATTAAATCTCCTGTGACCACCCTGGTGGTGGCTGAAAAACGTCAGTCGCTGGAATTGAAACTAGGTTTGACGACAAATTTGTTCAGACTTGTGGCCAAGATACAATGTAATGCATGTGAAGTACCATGCAGATTAGTACATGCATCTGACACAACGTAACATGTTTCAAGTCGCAAAATAGGTGCCGGATTCCTGACGAATTCCCTTTCAGCTGCATACAGATGGGACTGCATAAACACATTTTCGTCTAGTAGCCGGCGCAAGAAATTGCGCCGGTTACTAGACGAAAATGCGTTTATGCGATAGCTCTAAGTGGAGGGCAGTGGCATCTTGTCAGGAAACCGGTGCATTTCCCGACGTGAAACATTTGACACCGGTGCAGAGTGCAGCATCAGTGGTATGTACTTGAGTTAATCATGTCATGCAAGGAAATATTGATAGTGCATCTTGGGCCCGTTTCACTAAACTTCTTACGACTAAAATGTTCGTAAGTGCAAATTTAAGATCGTCTGTAAATTTCAATTTATGGATTTACATTTATTGAGCATAGGCTGCATATGCAGCCTATGCTCAATAAATGTAAATCCAATAATTATTTACAAGAAAACAATGTTAATGTGAAATTTACAGACTATCATAATTTTGCACTTACGAACATTTTAGTCGTACGAAGTTTATTGAAACGGCCTCCTGTGGTTCAACTACATATTAGGCCGTGTTCGTTTGTACATACATGTATGTACGTACATGTATAACTATTTGTAACAAAATACTGATTAGTTCAAGTTCACTACGGGTTTGACTTGAGTATGGAATAGTTGACATACAGTGACATTTGCGCTAGTGTTCCCTTTTGAAACAAAACGTGAACGTGGTCCAAACGTGGGTTAAACGTGGTCAAAGCGACGTTACACGTAGGTGCCGTGAAACACGGTGCCGTGAAACCTTTTTGATATCCTGTCAATACGACCTAATCACTGCGTACGAATATTTGCAGTGACTGGGGTGATTTTTTTGTCGCGCCCGCTTGCGGAAAGTGCGATATAGTCGGCCGTTTGGCGTACGTACGTGTGTTCTGTTAAAGTTTTTGGTTAAGTTGTTTGGTTAAGTTTTTTGGTTAAGTTTTTTGGTTAAGTTGTTTGGTTAAGTTCTTTGGTTAAAGTTTTTGGTTAAGTTTTTTGGTTAAGGTTTTTGGTTAAAGTTTTTCGTTATACTATATCTCTGCAACTGCTTTGCCCACTACCTTGAAACTTCACATGGGTGTTTATCATCATCTATATTTTCATTCTACCCCCCTCCCGTGCGGCCCCTGTGCCCAATGTCAAGGTCAAATTACTTTGAAGTTTTTTGGTTAAGTTTTTTGGTTAAAGTTTTTGGTTAAGTTTTTTGGTTAAAGTTTTTCGTTATACTACATCTCTGCAACTGCTTTGCCCATTACCTTGAAACTTCATATGGGTGTTTATCATCATCTATATTTTCATTCTACCCCTCCTGTGCGGCCCCTGTGCCCAATGTCAAGGTCAAATTACTTTGAAGTTTTTGGTTAAGTTCTTTGGTTAAAGTTTTTGGTTAAGTTTTTTGGTTAAAGTTTTTGGTTAAGGTTTTTGGTTAAGTTTTTTGGTTAAAGTTTTTCGTTATACTATATCTCTGCAACTGCTTTGCCCATTACCTTGAAACTTCACATGGGTGTTTATCATCATCTATATTTTCATTCTACCCCCCTCCCGTGCGGCCCCTGTGCCCAATGTCAAGGTCAAATTACTTTGAAGTTTTTGGTTAAGTTTTTTGGTTAAAATTTTTGGTTGAGCTTTTTGGTTAAGTTTTTTGGTTAAAGTTTTTTGTTATACTATATCTCTGCAACTGCTTTGCCCATTACCTTGAAAACTTCACATGGGTGTTTATCATCATCTATATTTTCATTCTACCCCCCTTCCGTGCGGCCCCTGTGCCCAATGTCAAGGTCAAATTACTTTGAAGTTTTTGGTTAAGTTTTTTGGTTAAAGTTTTTTGTTATACTATATCTCTGCAACTGATTTGCCCATTACCTTGAAACTTCATATGGGTGTTTATCATCATCTATACTTTCATTCTACCCCCTCCCGTGCGGCCCCTGTGCCCAATGTCAAGGTCAAATTACTTTGCGGAAAGCGCGATATAGTCGGCACTTTGGCGTACGTACGTACGTACGTACGTACGTACGTACGTACGTATGTACGTACGTACGTGTGTCCGGTTAAAGTTTTTGGTTAAGTTGTTTGGTTAAGTTTTTTTGGTTAAAGTTTTTGGTTGAGTTCTTTGGTTCTTTTGGCTTTTAAGGTTAAGTTTTTTGGTTAAGTTTTTTGGTTAAAGTTTTTTGGTTAAAGTTTTTCGTTATACTATATCTCTGCAACTGCTTTGCCCATTACCTTGAAACTTCACATGGGTGTTTATCATCATCTATATTTTCATTCTACTCCCCCTCCCTCCCCCTGTGCGGCCCCTGTGCCCAATGTCAAGGTCAAATTACTTTGAAGTTTTTGGTTAAGTTTTTTTGGTTAAAATTTTTGGTTAAGTTTTTTGGTTAATTTTTTGGTTAAGTTGGTTAAAGTTTTTGTTTTTCGTTATACCATATCTCTGCAACTGCTTTGCCCATTACCTTGAAACTTCACATGGGATGTTTATCATACATCTATATTTCCATTCTACAACGCCTGCTTCGCCGGTTCCCCCCCTGTGCCCAATGTCAAGGTCAAATTACTTTGAAGTTTTTGGTTAAGTTTTTTGTTTTGGTTAAAGTTTTTGGTTGAGTTTTTTGGTTAAGTTGTTTGGTTAAAGTTTTTTGGTTAAAGTTTTTCGTTATACTATATCTCTGCAACTGCTTTGCCCATTACCTTGAAACTTCACATGGGTGTTTATCATCATCTGTATTTTCATTCTACCCCACTCCCGTGCGGCCCCTGTGCCCAATGTCAAGGTCAAATTACTTTGAAGTTTTTGGTTAAGTTTTTTGGTTAAAGTTTTTGGTTAAGTTTTTTGGTTAAGTTTTTTGGTTAAAGTTTTTCGTTATACTATATCTTTTTTTGTAGTGTCCATGCCTCGCCACAAGGCGCAACATGCAGGCCGCGGCCATCTAGTTTGCATTTTAAAGCTATTTGTAGGTGTTGACGGGATAAATAGAATGGTAGGTTAGTGCCGTGAATGGGAAAAATATCTGGCGCGGCACGGAAACGGGATGTGCTCGGCAGAGCCTCGCCCATCCCGTTTCCTAAGCATTGCCGGATATTTGTTCCCATTCACGGCACTAATCTACTATTCTCTATATCTCTAGCATGCTCCCAGCATGTCATACAGTCGAACCTCCCCGAACGGCCACCTCTCTACAACAACACCCTCTCTGTAACAGCCGCTATTTTATATCCCAAATGGATGATTTCCTCTATATCTAACCCTTAGACTGCTGAGCATGAACATTGTCCTCTGATGTTGCTTTTGCATTCTTTCTCAATAAAACATGTTTTGACAGCACTTTAGAATCATTTCCATTGGAAATGATTCTAAAATGCTGTCAAAGCATGTATTTGATGAGAATTATCGAAGAAAATAAATAAACATCAGACGATATAATTTAATTCAGCATTAACCTCCCAACAACAGCCAGTGTTACGTCTTCCCATGTGTGGCTGTTGTAGAGAGGTTGCACTGTAGCTACTAACTAGCTACACTGGCCATCATTTCGATAAGCCCCATTATCCGATGGAGGGTCACATATTATTGAGTTAGTGACATGGACTATCATCGTTATAGATTGGTTTACGGTACATGTAGGAACACAACACCAAACAATGCCGCTGGCAACGGGACTATTTCTTTCAAAATATGAACATGAATTAATCATACATTTGTAGGTTGTGGTTGCAATATCAACGTGTCGTAGAAAAAAAAGAAAAGCTTTTCTTGTTTTGTCTATGACTGTCGTTGATATTTGCAACTGCAATATGCTTCTTGTAAAGATGTATACGTTTTACGACTACAAAAAAATTGAAGAAACTATCGTTTTCCCGTACAATTTCTTTATGGCAGCATTTAACCCTTTCACCCCTAAGGAACTGGAATGGACTGTGCTATGCTAGTGTTCCGACTGTTCCGAATGGTCACAAAATGATTTTCAGATTCGTCCATTTATGAAAAGGTGTTTTTGTTCTAAGAAATATGAAAATTACTTGCAAAAAGTGCGAGCCGGCTCGTTACGAGCCGGCTCATCTGGATCTGCACTTTTTGCATAGACCGCTATAATAACGGGATTTCGGGTTCAAAGGGTTAAGAATGAATCTATATTTTTAATTCATAACAAAATGGTCAAATATGGACATTATTACTTGCTACACTGGCCTACGTGTCGATAGGACCCTTTATTATTAATATTGAGTTAGTGACATGGTCTATCATCGTTATGGATTGGTTTACGGCAGGATCACAACACCAAACAATGCGCTCCAGGATACATGGGAGCGGGACTATTTGTTTCACGAACTATTTGTTTCACGAACTATTTCATACACGTAATTGTCTTGTAACTAGGTAGACGTCGATATTGGTTGTGATCGTGTTGGATTATTCATGAGTGAATTTGGATAATGTGGATGTTGCATTATATTGTTCTCGATATTAAACATTAACTACCATTGTGTAATTTTACGGTTCATAAAGTTCGCAAAACAAATAAACGGCAATACGTCTGGATATAAAACATGTCTTAAATGTACATGCCCATTCAGTAGGCACAAACTGGTCTTTATATGAATTAAATAAGTGTATAATTGTGTCAATATTCCACCAGTTCTAAAAATAACGAGTGCCCGCTATACAGATATAATCATTTAGTAATATTTATTTTGCTGACAGTGACGCGCGGTGGTATCAGGCTAATTTAATATGCAAATGAGGCAAGATATTTTTTTAATTATTCATACTAATTAAAGGCGTCACCTGAAAAAAAAATATTTTCGACAAATTATCAAGTATGAGCATTGCACATAAAGCAATAAATACAGAGAATAAATAGTAATGCCCGTTAACATTTTAACGAAACACGGCTATCGCCCCTGATATCAGTGTGTAAATTTACGTCCTGTATAAAAGGTATGATAATGTCTATCAATACGTGGGGTAATGGTGAATGATTGTTGAATTTGACAGAAAGAGTCTCAGGTGATGTCTCATAGAATAGTAGGTTAGTGCCGTGAATGGGAAAAATATCCGGCAAGGCTGAAGAATTTCGTTATTTCTCATCAGAAGTATATGTTGTGACCACTCATTTGAACCGTCTCGTCGAGACGGTTCAAATGAATGGTCACAACATATACTTTGGTTCAG
Organism: Conchocele bisecta; assembly: GCA_029237695.1. Lineage (NCBI taxonomy): Eukaryota > Metazoa > Mollusca > Bivalvia > Lucinida > Thyasiridae > Conchocele > Conchocele bisecta. Next base: position 63,890,422 of record CM055280.1, read on the forward strand.
AAATAAGGAAAATAGATAGAGAATAGTAGGTTAGTGCCGTGAATGGGAAAAAATATCTGGCAAGGCTCAGGAAACGGGATGGGCGAGGCTCTGCCGAGCACATCCCGTTTCCGTGCCGCGCCAGATATTTTTTCCCATTCACGGCACTAACCTACTATTCTATTTATCCCGTCAACACCTACAAATGGCTGTAAAATGCAAAAATTGTATTGACTGGATATCAAAAAAGTTTCACGGCACAGTGTTTCACGGCACATACGCACTGTGTTGACGGGATAAATAAAGGACATTGTGTGCCTACTGAGTGGGCATATACCTTTAATATTCACATCAGACGTTTGTTCTTGTTAGCGTCGACTGAACGTGGCTGAAAATGTAAAACTTTGTTTTCTGTCTACAATGTGACTGAATTTTCTTTTTGTATTTCTTTCTTTTTTCTGGTACACCGGCCTAAAATCTGGATGTGACTGGAGATTCGGCGTTTATGGGATTTGTGACCAGTGTATGTCCTGATCAAATAACACACTGTAGTAGCCTGAAAACATGGGCGTATGCACAGGCTGATCTGGATCTACACTGGTAGCAAAAAACCAATAAGCCCGATTTTTCCAGTGACATCCGAAAATGTTCGTGGCTGTTGACAGGCCGCTAAATACCATTCATTAAACTAAACTTACGTTTCTGCAACCGTCGTATCTACTGTCTACTTTGTGCAAACTGGCCAGCGTTGTCCGGTTACATAAACATTGAAGAAACATTATCGTTTTCAGTACAATTTCTTGTGAATGAATCAATTTTTTTAATTCATAAAATATGGTCAAATTTTGATTTTCAATGATTACGAAACAAAATACATTTGAGGGTCATAACTACGTTCTTTGACGTTGTGTAACGGCGTCACATGACGTTACTGAATCACGGTGCATGATCACGAGGCTGAAATTGTTGAAATCTTGCCCACTCCAAAGTAAGTATTATTTTATATTTTCCTTAATATGAAACTGATTTTGATGAAATATGGCGCAGCAAATGCGTCTTCATGAGCTGCATTTGGTCGTCCAGTGAGTTCGGCACAGACTTCTGTCGTTTTTGCTAAGAATCGATTTCCGTGTCTACCGACACGGAAATCGATTCTTCGCAAAAACGACAGAAGTTTGGGCCAAAGTACAGAGACCACCAAATGCAGCTTAACAAGACGAGTATGATGCGCCATATTTCATCAAAATGCGTTACGTAATAAGGACAATATAAATGAATACGTACTTTGAATCGGATGGATTCTGAAAGTGTCAGTACTTGTTTTTGTTGTTAGTACCACGTGATCATACACCTTGTGAATAACGTCAATGTAATTACGCAACAAATGTTCCGATTTTTTGTTCATGGACAGTATATTATATTTCTCATTGCTATACGTTTATCATACAACAGTGATCCCGAAACCTGTCTAGATAGCTTGGCAATGGTATGGCTATAGTAAGAAGATTTTGAAAATCAATCCACAAATTCCAAAATTATTTTAAAAATATATTTGTTTTAGCCGCCATTTTAATATCCCATAGCAATGGCAATAACGAAAGCATTTGTATAAGTGCTGTCGCGCTTGTTTGTAATCGTTGTAAAATAAATAAAGTTTAAACTTTATTAATATCCCATATTTTCCCTATAAAATCAATATATGACGAAATTTCTTCAAATAAAAAAATCGGGGAAGGTGACTTAATACTTACGAAAATGTTTTTAGGTTTTTGTGATTTAATGGAGTCCAACATAAGTCAGCAGGACAACGTTTGAACAAACAGTAGATGTTTTATTATGCGTCTGTGGGAAAACGGCAGATGGAAGTCGGTGTCTGAAGGTGCTCCTTTTTTTGTTGATTATGACACTAAAGACAAATACTCTCATGAAATAACAACTCGTTTATATTGTAAGAATTTCCTCTTTTTCTGGTGTCTCGATTTTCTCTCGATTTTCTCTCGATATTTGGTCATATCTTCGTATACAGTTCGAGTATTCGTGACATCATTCAACAGCACGTGACTGGATATATTCCATGTGATATTAACAATGTTCCTTTACACATAAGTACACGGAATCCAATTTGTGCGTATGCAAATGTTAACATTTCTATTTTATCCCGTCAACACAGTGCGTATGTGCCGTGAAACACGGTGCCGTGAAACATTTTATCCTGTCAACACAGTGCGTATGTGCCGTGAAACACGGTGCCGTGAAACATTTTATCCTGTCAACACAGTGCGTATGTGCCGTGAAACACTGTGCCGTGAAACATTTTTGATATCCAGTCAATACTATTTTTGCATTTTACAGCCATTTGTAGGTGTTGACGGGATAAGTAGAATAGTATATTAGTGCCGTGAATGGGAAAAAATATCTGGCGCGGCACGGAAACGGGATGTGCTCGGCAGAGCCTCGCCCATCCCGTTTCCTGAGCCTTGCCAGATATTTTTTCCCATTCACGCCACTAACCTTCTATTCTCTATCTATTTTCCTTATTTCTGAACCAAAGTATATGTTGTGACCACTCATTTGAACCGTCTCGGCGAGACGGTTCAAATGAGTGGTCACAACATATACTTCTGATGAGAAATAAAGAAATTATTGAGCCTTGCCGGATATTTTTTCCCGTTCACGGCACTAACCTACTATTCTCTATTTATGCCCCCGTCTTGGAAGAGCCGGGTTGCATATAGTGTTTGGACTCTGTCCGTCTGTGTGTCCGTCCGCGTACACGCTTTGTGGCTTATGGGGTAGGAGGCGTGGCATAAGCGTCCGTGTTTCCGTCCGTGTGTGTGTCCATGGGTCCGGTTAAACTGTTTACCGGAGTTTCTCCAATCTGACACTGGGGGCATTTGTGAGCGGACAGACCAAATTGTCTCGTTCTTATTTTTTTATAAAAGTATATGTTGTTACCACTCATTTGAACCGTCTCGACGAGACGGTTCAAATGGTGGTCACGCCATATACTTCCTATGTGCAATACAGAGCATATTTGAAATTTTCCGTCAGTGGTTGGTGTTTCAACAGAACATAATGGGTTAACATAGCATAAGGAAATATGAATTCTGCGGCGGCTTCCACCAACGTAGTCGTGACCACACGTCCTAAACACAGCAAGAATTCGTCCAAACAGCCCGTAGACCTCGAGGTAAGTCGGATCTAGTTGACCATGAATGTCGCATATCTTTCTTATGATGTGTAACACACTCCTTATGCATTCATTCCCATTTCTGTCGCGCCAGCTTGCGGACAGCGCGATATAATCGGCATATTGGCGTGAGTCCAGGTTAAAGTTTTTGGTTAAGGATTTTACATAAAGTTTTTATTTTGGTTTAAGTCTTTCGGTATACTATCAAAGCATCGGCGGACGCGACATCTCGTTCAGCACGAAATGATCACTATGAACCAATGGCTTAGTGTCATGATACTGTCCTATACATTCCTTATGTGTTGTTTATTTTTACTTTTCGAGCAGGACCTTAATGAACTAATGTCTTATATATTAATTATGTATGATTCTCACATTGGGCAAGACATTGACTTTAATGAACCAATGGTTCAGATGATTTCTTAAAAATGAATGAATGAATGAATTAATGAATGCATGAATGAATGAATGACTGCATGAATGCATGCATGAATGAATGAATTATTCATTCATGCATTCCTTCATTCATTCTTAAATAGGTATTACTAGTGTATTTGTGTGTGCCTTTTGAGCAGAAATGATCACGTTGAATGAGTCAAATACAGTAGAACCCCTCTAAACCGAACATCCTTGCGACGTCGATGTGTTAAATTTTGGCGATTTCACCGTCAAATATCGCTGATGTTTATCAGTGTTCATGATTGCAATGCACACATGGATGTATGTATTTCAGTGCTCTTACATCGGAATTACAGTGAAACATCTCTAAACCGGACATCCTGGGGACCTCCCACACTGTACTGGGGACCTCCCACACTGTATTGGGGACCTCCCACACTGTACTGGGGACCTCCCACACTGTACTGGGGACCTCCCACACTGTACTGGGGACCTCCCACACTGTATGGGGACCTCCCACACTGTACCTGACTCCACATGTACGGGGACCTCCCACACTGTATGGGGACCTCCCACACTACTGGGGACCTCCCACACTGTACTGGGGACCTCCCACACTGTACTAGGGGACCTCCCACACTGTACCTGTACCTCCCACACTGTATGGGGACCTCCCACACTGTACTGGGGACCTCCCACACTGTACTGGGGACCTCCCACACTGTACTGGGGACCTCCCACACTGTACTGGGGACCTCCCACACTGTACTGGGTACCATCACCACTGGGGACCTGACTCCACACTGTACCTGGGTACTCCACAGCTGGGATGGGGTGACTCCCACACAGGGGTACTGTACTCCCACACTGTATGGGGACCTCCCACATGTACTGGGGACCTCACACACTTGGTGGCTGGGTACTCCTCACTGGTACTGGTGACCCCTCCCACACTGTTACTTGGGTACCTCTCCCACACTGTACTTGGGGGACCTCCCACACTGTACTGGGTACCTCCCACACACTGTACTGGGGTCCTCCCACACTGTTACTGGGTACGGTTCCTCCCGACAGCTGTACTTGGGGTACCTCCCCACACTGTTATGTGGGTTTCAACCTCCCACAACTGTTAACTGGGGTACCTCCCACAACTGTACTTGGGGTACCTCCCACCACACTGTACTGGGTGGACCTCCCACACTGTACTGGGGTACCTCCCCACACTGTTACTGGGTACCTCCCACAACTGGTACTGGGGACCAATCCCACACTGTTACTGGGTACCTCCCACCACTGTACTGGGGACCTCCCACCACTGTACTGGGTTTACCAGTCCCACACTGTTAACTGGGGAACCTTCCCACACTTGTACTTGGGTGCCTCCCAACACTGTAACTGGTGGACCTCCCCACATGTTATTGGGGTACCTTCCCCAACAACTGTACTGGGGTACCGTCCCACAACTGTAACTGGGGTACCTCCCACCATCTGTACCTGGGTACCCTCCACCTACTGTACTTGGGGACCTCCCAACACTGTACTGGGTACCTCCCACACTGGTTACTGGGGGATAGGGACCTCCCACACTGTAACTGGGTACCTTCCCCACCAACTGTAACTGGGGACCCCTCCCAATGGTAACTGGGTACCTCCCCACACTGTACTGGGGGAACCTCCCCACCATTACTGTACTGGGTACCCTCCACCACACTGTACTGGGTACCCGACCTCCCTACCACTGTACTGGGGACCTCTCACACTGTAATGGGGACCCTCCCACACTGACCTGGGTACCCTCCCACACTGTTACCTGGGGACCTCCCACACTGTACTGGGTACCTCCCCACTGTACTGGGTACCTCCCCACACTGTAATGGGGACCTCCCACACACTGTACTGGGTACCTCCCACCACTTGGTACCTGGGGACATCCCACAACTGGACTGGGGTACCTCCCACACCTTGTAACTGGGGACCTCCCACACTGTTACTGGGGTACCTCCCACACTGTACTGGGGACCTCCCACACTGTACTGGGTACCTACCACTCTGGTACCTGGGTTACCTCCACATGTAACTGGGGACCTCCCACCCACTGTACTGAGGACCTCCCCAGGGTGTCCGGTTTAGAGAGGTTCCACTGTACAGCATTGCATTTGATCAAATTCACAAGAGTTTGTGTTGTAAATAATATTATTGACGAGGATACTTTTCTTATGATTATTTCTTGCTTTTGTCAGCGCAAGTTGTAATTAACAATCATCCTCTTAAATTTCTTAGGGAAAAATAAAACCAGCCATTTATTGTCTCAAGATGGCCGCCGTATACGTGGCAGAACGCTTATTTATAGTAAAAATAAATGAACTTGTTTTATACATTACTGTATTTAGAAAAGCAATACACTAGCCATTCAGTGATTTGTCTTCATTTTATGCGTATTTAGATGAGTTTTTATAGGACTGCCAAATGCACAAAAGTTATACATGACCTTGATTAAAGAAGTGCGGCTTATGTAATTTGCGAACCAGATCATCATGTGCATCGGCGCAAGCTGACCAGGGTCTACACTGTTCGTCATTCAGTTGATGAAATGACATTCATCGAACAAATAATAAAGTTCTTAGCGAATTGAACGAGTCCGCTTTAGAGCATAGGCCAGACTGGAAACTAATTCCACAAGCCAATATCTCCTTTTCGCTGCCCCCTCGGGATGACTGGATGGCTGGCTATTTAAATGGTAAAACGAGATATAAGCCAGACTCACAGAACATGCATTCATGTCTAATATTGTATTTCACGAAAACTATACCAAGGGCCGAGTATCGAAACGCTGAATTGTCTTGCGAATTTTAGAGACTATGAATGTATATCGCAGTCCTAAATGTCATTCAAATTGGCATACAGTGAAACCTCTCTAAAACGGACCCGCTGGGGACCTCATTGTGTTTAATTTAGATGGTTTTCACTGTAATTTATTTCATTGTCGTGTCTGTAGATGAATGGCAATGATATATATTGTTCATGGAGTGCTTAATTACAGTGAAACCTCTCTCTAAACCGGACACCCGCTAACACCTGGGAAAAAAATAGGGTAGGTAGGTAGGCGAAACTTTTTTTGCTCTCCATTTTATTTTTCCATTCATGACACACTTTTTGTACTGGATATGTTAACCCACTATGGGTTAGTGAAAACATACTGTTTTTATCCAAAAAAATACCGATATGACAAAAAAAGTGTCGGGTCGACGTGAAAAAATAGGGTCGGTCGGGTTAATGGAAACAAACAATTTTGTTTGTACGCCTTATGTGTCCTTTTTAGTTCCTAGTAAAACATGCAGATGAGGTTTGTGGAATAACTGGTGGTAGTTCCATTCATTGGAACTTTTTATTATTTGCAGTATTTTTCTGCTACACAGAACTGTGATGAATATGTTTCATTTTGACTATTATAATAATTGAAAACAACGGGTGATAAAGTCGACCATAACACCCCACCTTATAAAATCGTATCAACATGTGTGGCTGTGGGTGGAGAAATAGGGCGTATGTGATTTGTGGCCGGTGTAGCTTCTGATCAAATAGCATACCCATGTAGCCTGATAACGATTTCATATTGCTTGTTGGAAGCATGACGGGTGTTTCATTGATGAAATTGCGAACAGTGCAGATCCTGATCAGACTGTGCGGATGCACAGTCTGATCCGGATCTACACTGGTCGGAAAAACCCGTAAGCCCCATTTATACAGTCAGAGCCACATATAAGAACGTGTATTCTCCGTCCGCAATGAATTATCTCCCTGTTTGATCAGGTAACGATTATTGTACTGTCCGAATACGTACTGGCTGAATCGGCGAGTCTCGGAATTCCTACGCATGCCCTACGAATTCCTACGCATGCCCTACGAATTCCTACGCATGCCCTTACAAATGTACCTGATACAGTTTATAGTAAAGGTACATGCCCACTCAGTAGGCACAACATATCATTAAGTGTATAATTGTGTCACGATTCCACCATTTCTAAAAAGTACGAATGCCCGCTATACAGATATAATCGTTGAGTAATATTTATTTTACTGATAGTGACACGCGGTGGTATCAGGCTATTTTCAAATGCAAATTTAGCATGATATTTTTTAAATATTTATACTAATTTATTTCAGTCACCTGAAAAAAATAAAATTGTCGACAGATTATAAAGTAGGATCAATGCACATCAAACAAATAAAATACAGGGAATAAATAGTAATGTCCGTTAACATTTTAAGGACACACGGTTATCGCCCCTGATATAAGTGTGGAAATTTATGTCGGATATAAAATGTATAATAATGCCACTCAATACATGGGGTAATGGTGAATATATGTTTCTTTTGCCAGAACAGATCGCAGATGCTGTCGTTGATTTAACGAACATTTTGTGCCTACTAAGTGGGCATGTACCTTTAAAACACATAGAAATATTGCTTCTGTATGTGGCGATCGGTGAAATGGTACATTTTGATTCTGTATATGTGACACAGGCTGGAGAAATGATTCTCACGTCTTATGCATTTCAGGGCTCATTACATAGAGAATAGTAGTTTAGTGCCGTGAATGGGAAAAATATCTGACAAGGCTTAGGAAACGGGATGTACGAGGCTCTGCCGAGCACATCCCGTTTCCGAGCCGCGCCAGATATTTTTCCCATTCACGGCACTAACCTTCTATTCTATTTATCCCGTCAACACCTACTAATGGCTTTAAAAAGCAAAAAAAGTAACCCCATTCACCGCATATATTCATACGCGGTGATTAGGTCGTATTGACAGGATATCAAAAATGTTTCACGGCACCGTGTTTCACGGCACATACGCACTGTCTTGACGGGATAAATACTTATTTCGATGTAAATATTCCGTTTTGATTTTGTGATCCCCCACCGTACCCAAATGCAACAAGTTGAATGCGGGATCGAACCCGTTGGCCCGGCCTGAAATTACCTTAGAAGTTGATAGGTTGTTAAACACCAATAAACAAACATGCCATATGCGATCTGTGTAGTCTCAGATCAGCATACGCATATGCGCAATCGGATCAGGGTCTGCACAGCTCGCCATTCAATCAGTGAAACAAATATCATGATCATCATTACATGTGTGTTGATATATCAGGAGTTAAGCTGGCTGCACGTTTTCCACTTGTAATGCAGTGTAATCATGATATATAATTAGTTATGTACTCGGAACAAGAGTTAGCCTAGCCTGCCGTAAGGACATACATGTACATCCTATTTCTCCAAGTCACAGACACGCATTAGTGTATTCAGTAATTAAATTACAAGTAGCGTCCTAGACGATATGTAGTGAACCAATACCCGTGAGACAGGAATATATAACCAGGGCTCCAGATGAGGAATTAGTAATTGAGTATTGTTACTCCATCATTTCTGAAGCAATTGGGTATTTTAATTGGGTAAAATAAAATCACACTAATGTTTACACATCAACAGACAGCAATTATTGAATAGTTTGTTTCGAAATGAAAACATGTCTTGGCATTTCATTAGAATCGTCTCCAAGGAGACGATTCTAATGAAATACCAAGATGTGTTTTCATGGAAAAATAAGAAAAAATATGCTATATTTCTGGTCTGTTTATTGTTTTCTGCAGCATGATAAAGGTACCACAATTGTTCTCATTGCTTTTTGATACTCGCTACTTCTGATTTAAATTGGGTTTTTGCAAATACGCAAATACGCAGCTTATCTGGAGCTCTGTATAACTATATACGATCGTAACTGACGTCCCCATAGACTACACTCAGTATCCATAGAGCTACATGCACGTGTGGCACCAGTTAGTTGCGGCCAGTAACTCTGCAAAATTTACTTATTACATCTTTGATACATGTTCTAGTTTTGTTTCTGCATTTACACAGAACATGGGCAATGTATGGACATGAGGATGTGATAGCACAATTATATCACGAGCTTTAGCTCGCGGATTATCTCCTCGTACATGCGGACGAACCGTGATCTAACAGTGGCATATCGTCCCAGGACGGTATGGGAGGTCTGCAGAGTTACTGGCCGCCACTTGGCTCCAGTAAGCGATATGTGGCTATAGAACGCCATGTGTCGCTTTAGGAAGCTATGCGTGGCTCCGCGAACCCATTTCTGACCATCGACAGCGTAGTGTATACATGCATCAAACTTATGTCGTTTTTGCGAAGAATCGATTTCCGTGTCGGAGTCGTCAATAAATGTGAAATGGAACACAATGTGTTTCGGAACACCACCGGATATAACGCATAGCGCGCTTGATTTCACGAATTGTACCGCCGTTTTCGATGGGGTAACTCTGGAAAACACAGAAGTTCATTCACCACAGGAAAACATGTGAAAAATCACCATTATAAATGTGATTTATCCTTTGTTTTGTACATGGGGGTTAAATATGTCCAACAAACTTATTACTTTTTGTCATCACACTTATAAGGTTAACTAAACTATATTTTATCGCATTAAAACTGTTGACAGCTTCCACAGCTGGAATTGCGGATGCTGCAGTAAACATGAACTTATAGTCTGTTTCACGAAACCTGCCCAAATTTTACGGCTATATAAACAATGCAAAAACAATATTTTTTTCGATAATATTAAATTAAAGCAAAATTTAAGAATGAACCTTCTTTTTATTTCGTGAAATTTGGTCAAATATTGGTTTTATTACGAAAAATTGATTTCTCTATGGGAATTTAACATGGGGGGGGGAAAGAGGTAGGGGACTTGTGGGAGGAGTCAAAAAACATTTTTTTTTGGAAATTGACTCCGAAACCTAGCTAGATAGCTTGGAAATGATCTAACTAAGAAAACAAAAGTTAAATTTTAAAAATCGGTCCAGTATTTCTGAAATTCTAAAAAATTTCCCCATGTTAAATCCCCATAGACATCTTCACTCCGTGAAGATGTCTATGGGGATTTAACATGGGGAAATTTTGTTTTCTCAATAAAATCAATATTTGACCAAATTTCATGAAATAAAAAGAAGGCTCATTCTTAAATTTTCCTTAAATTTAATATTATCGAAAAGAATATGGTTTTTGTATTGTTTATATGGCCGTAAAATTTGGGCAGCTTTCGTGAAACAGACTATAGTTTCAAGATACGGTAAAATTAGATCGGTTTGTATGCTACTCAAGTTAGTGGGTTTTAAAAAACAAATCAACTGGGATGTGTAAAATTTGAGCATACGAAGTTTATGGCATAATGGTGTTTTAAAGTAACATTGTCTGAATAATTAATATATGCAATATACCACTGATAATGTAAGAAGCAATGTGTCAAACACTTGTAGTCAGCACTAACTAAAAAGAGGAACGTGTTTTCACACATCAGCATGACTAGGGCAGACACGAATGTGCAAAGGAATAGATGAACATAATTGTTGAAACATTTTTAAGAATGCACTGTTATATTTATAAATACATGTACACCCATTAACATGTTTAAAGCGATTTTATATGTTGAATAACAATGTGCAGTACGAGTATGCATGATTTCGATGGCATCGGGTCTGGTACCCGGGAGTAATACTCGAGTAGCCAAATCGTTCCGAAACCCATTATACTGGGTAACGTAACGAGTTAGTGACGTCCATACCTTGAGCGTCTGGAAAAAAAATGTAAATAATCGGAAATTTGTAATTCCTATGGTAAGATTTATCTGAATTGAATAGTCTTCTTACTTTATTGATTTATTTTGTTTGAAATTTGCTGTTCCACTGAATGAAGTACGCACATGTCGTTAGGTGTTCCGAAACTAATTGATCGATGCCTAGAGTCAAGCGTGTCTCTATCAAGGCGTGCGTTGTAGAACCGCTTATTGTTCATCAACGATTAGTGGTCCACGTATGAAAAGCAGCCGGAAATGCAGGCTCAGATAACTTGGTCATCTCTGGACGTTTCATTACCAGTACCGTGGGTCTCCGAAGAGACTGGTAAATACTAGGGGTTGACGGCAACGTTTAGTTAGTGTCCACGTGTGAAAAGCAGTCGGTAATGCAGGCTCAGATAACTTCGTCATTTCTGGACGTTTTATTACCAGTACCGTTGGTCTTCGAATAATTTCATGGACGTTTTTAAACTGGTGAACACTAGGGGTTGGTATTAACACTTAGTGTCTACGTGTGAAAAGCAACCGGCAATGCAGGCCCGAATAACTTCGTCATTTCTTGACGTTGTATTACCTGTACCGGTGGTCTCTGAAGAACTTAGAAAAGTTCACTAGGGGTTGATATCACCGCTTAGTGTCCACGTGTGAAAAGCAGCCGGCAATGCAGGCTCGAATAACTTCGCCATTTCTTGACGTTGTATTACCTCCACCGGTGGTCTCTGAAGAACTTAGAAAAGTTCACTAGAGGTTGGTATCACCGCTTAGTGTCCACGTGTGAAAAGCAGCCGGCAATGCAGGCCCGAATAACTTCGTCATTTCTTGACGTTGTATTACCTGTACCGGTGGTCTCTGAAGAACGTAGAAAAGTTCACTAGGGGTTGATATCACCGCTTAGTGTCCACGTGTGAAAAGCAGCCGGCAATGCAGGCTCGAATAACTTCGTCATTTCTTGACGTTGTGTTACCTGTACCGTTGGTCTCCGAAGAACTTAGAAAAGTTCACTAGGGGTTGGTATCACCGCTTAGTGCCCTCGTGTGAAAAGAAGCCGGCAATGCCGGCTTCTTTTCACACGTGGACGCTAAGCGTTGATGACGGCGGTTCTACTGTGCGTGATTCCAGAAGCCGATCATGGCCGTAGAGTAGAATGTTCTGTACTACAAAGTCATGCATGACTCTGGAAAGCCATTCGTGGCTCGGAGAAGTCATGTGCGACTCTAGACAGCGATGTGTATCACTAAAAAGTAATGCGTATATCTAGAGAGACATGCAAGTTATGCTTGATTCTAGAAGTTCTTGAATCGATAGAAGATCACGTGCGCCTCTGGAAGTCATCTGCCGTTCTAAAACGTCATATGAGACACGCCATGTGATTTTGTACCTTCCGACATCTGCGTAATTGCATGAAATACGTTTACAAAATTTACAATAATTTGGTAAAATGCGTCATAAGTGGAAAAATTGTCAAAGTACATGCGAATTATATTCCGAATGTACTCGGAAAATTTTGTCAACATTTGACATTATTTATGAAAAATATTGTAAAATTGTGTAAACGTATTTCATGAAATTACGCAGGTGTCCGACTGTACAAAAGCACATGGCGTGTCTCATATATAACTCTGGAAGTCACATTGTGTTTTATTCCCGTGTGAGTGATGGTCTTATAATCTCAATTATGTATGGCCGTTGAGCAGGTCTGTCATTTCGGCAATGTTCAAGCTTACATGTACACCCCATCACTACATTTGATATATATACATGTACAGTGAAATCTTTCTAAACTGGACACCCTTGGATGTACCCAGGGTGTCCGGTTTATAGAGGTACTTATGTAAAACAGGCATATGACTACTTCAAGATAAGCGTGGGTGCTTTGTCATCATGAACATGCATTACCATAGGAGGTAAATGAAACCTATCAAAATTAAGCTCCACTCACTTTTTGTCGCGCTCACTTGCGAACAGCGCGATATAGTCAGCACATTGGCGTACGTCCGTACGTACGTCCGTCCGGGTTAAAGTTTCTGGCAAATTTGTTTCGGTTAATGTTTTTCGATATAGTATCAAAGCCTCGACGGGCGCGACATATGGGCCGCGGCCATCTCGTCTCTATGTCCGGTTTAGAGGGGTTCCACTGTAATTGACGGTATGACAATCGACATATCTGTCTCTTTAGAAAGCACACAATACCTGTAGCATGATACACGTACTTGTAGCACGACACTTGACGTGTAACATCTGTGAGTTCTAGCTGTGGGTGCATCGGCGTTATGGGTTGGCGTTGAAACAGTGTTGTTATGCATATAGAGAATAGTAGGTTAGTGCCGTGAATCGGAAAAAATATCTGGCAAGGCTTATGAAACGGGATGGGCGAGGCTCTGCCGAGCACATCCCGTTTCCGAGCCGCGCCAGATATTATTCCCATTCACGGCACTAACGTACTATTCTATTTATCCCGTCAACACCTACAAATGGCTTTAAATGCCAAGAAATAACCCCAGCCACCGCACATATTCATATACGCGGTGATTAGGTCGTATTGACAGGATATCAAAAAGGTTTCACGGCACCGTGTTTCACGGCACATACGCACTGTGTTGACGGGATACAAATGTTTCTTACACTCTTGTACACAACCCGTAATCAACTCCTTACAAATAATACACCGTGAAGAGAACACCAGTAATTGCGCGCCAGTTTTCATGGAAACCACGAGCTACCATGCAAAATGTTTAATTTGTATTACAGTGAAAATAAAGTTATTTTGGAAATTTGGAAAGGGTCTCGACTAATCTACAATGTAAATGTGATTGAACACATTCCAAACATGCACTCAAATATACCTGGCGCTCATAGAAACAGCTGCGTAATTTGGATTTCACATTTGACGTCACAGAACGTAACCCCAAAACGCGGGAAAATACGTCATTGTATAACTATTCATGCTCACATCACACTTCATTGATTATTATCTCAAAAATAGACTAAATGTGCATATATATCCGCCGTGGAAGTGTAATAAATAGGAGATTCCATCGTACATGTTTGAATAGCGGAAATAATACACTCGTGTCCGTCGGCGTCCGTACGCTGAAGCCGAGGCACACTCGTGTATTAAAACCCGCTATTCAAATTGTACGATGAAATATCCTCTATATATTATATGCTACCGTGATTCTGGAAGGATTTATTTCCTTGAAGGAAATATTTCCTCCTAGACATTCGCGTGACGTAATTGACGTTCAATACCGGAGGCATGAACACAGTATTTGTCTGGTCTATATTATGACATAACCATTTCACTTTCACTTTTGTATGTACCCCTGAAATATTTAATTACATATTCATTACAGATTTCGTTAGTCGGTATCCTATCATATCTGTTACACATCATATACTAGTTTGTCAGCATCCATATTTACATTCGATAGCCCACACATGTGACCCTATGCTGACGGACAAGGTCAAATGACGATTTTTTAAAACTGTTTTGTTTTTTGTGGGGTGGGGTGTGATTATCTCATGAAATAATATTTACAATATTTTCCGTAAATTACGTCAAAAATTTACGATATGTATGCCAGAAATAGTCCAACATATTTACATGTACGGAATACAAGCAAACTACATACATGTACAATTCACACAAACCATTCACGGAAAGGGACGAACGCGTTGTGGCCGAGTCACGGGGCCGAAATTAGACACGAACGCAATAGTTCGAACTCGTACACTAACGCATTCGGCCCAGCACAAGTATCAAATGTGATGTTTACCTAACAGTAGCGTCGTTCCATTCCACACACGTGAATGTGGCGGTATTGCCGTCAAACAACACATATCTGGTTGTGACTGGAGAAAGGGGGCTTATGGATTTTGCAAACAGTGTAGCCCCAGATCAGCCTGCGCGTCAGTACAGGACCTACATTATTCGACATTCAGTCAATGAAACACCCGTAATGCTCCTAACTTATAATTTTAATCCTTATCAGGCTTCAGGAATATCAGAAGTTTGAGAATGTGACTGGAGAAATGTGTGCGACCAGTGTAGCCCCAGATCAGCCTGCGCATCCGCGCAGTCTGATCAGAGCCTGCACTGTTCGCCATTCTGTCAATCAAACATCCATCTGGCTTCTAACAAGTAATATAGATCGGCATCAAGCTACAGGATTGTGATAGCGGATTAAGATCCAGACAAGTCACAAAACCCATAAGCGCATTTTCTCCAATTATAATTTATGATCACTGATGGAGTTGTGCCAGCTGAAATACACAGTAAGTATGATTGTCGAGACAGACTTGATTAAGCACACGTGGTCCCCCAGGCTGGCGGAATGTATCTTATGGGAAACAGGCAGGCAATTGATTTCCCTTAGACCCACATTCACACAAACATGACAATCGCAAACTACCTGCGGCAAACTCAACTTTGTTACTTCCATTCCTGGGGCCCGTTTCACTAAACTTCGTACGACTAAAATGTTCGTAAGTGCAAATTTATAATCTTCTGGAAATTTCAATTACTGGATTTACATGTATTGAGCATAGGCTGCATATGCAGCCTATGCTCAATAAATGTATATCCAATAATTGTTTACAAGAAAACATTGTTAATGTGACATTTACAGACTATCATAATTTTGAACTTACAGACATTTTAGTCCTACGAAGTTTCGTGAAACGGCCCCGGGAGTCAGTGACCTAAGCCGGTTCTAGATCCATGCCAAACATGGGGTTATTTCCCCTTTTTTTTTACTGAACCGCCTACTTTCACTTTCGAAATCTCTATCTCACCCCCACACCAAGTCGCACACAGAACATTTAATCTGCATATGTAGAGCATGCAAATGATATAAAAAAATGTTTGGCACAGACATACCTTTCCTGCAGCATCTATTTTATTTATCTCTCTGTCATAATAATAACAACCAATGCCGTTGTCCTGAGAATTTACTCCTTGTTGCTAAGCTGGTTTACGGTCACATTATGTATTGGCCGACTGGTTCCTATATAGCCGTCACAACTAACTAGAAATGAGAAGGCTATCATATATATGTGGGGGAATTGAACACGAAACATTATATGGCTGAGATGGTCCGGATAAACAAACCGGTTCAGTTACACTATCGTACGGAAGCCCATTAGGGCCACTTCACTTGTTTTTATCTTTTCTTGAATTTTCGAGATCTTTTCTTGAATTTTCAATATGTTTTCTTGAATTTTCAAGTTCTTTTCTGGAATTTTCAAGATCTTTTCTTGAAAATTCAAGAAAATATCTTGAAAATTAATTCAAGAAAATTCAAAATCTTCAAGTGGTTAAATTCAAGAAAAGAACAAAATCTTGAAAATTAAGAAAAAAGAATTTTCAAGTTGTTTAAACTTAAAATTTTCAAGAAAAGAACAACAAATCTTGAAAATTCAAGAAAAGATCAAGTTGTTTACTTAAATTTTCAAGATCTTTTCAAAAGAACTTGAAAATTCAAGAAAACAAAATCTTGAAAACAAGAAAAGGAATCAAGTTGTTTTAAAACAATTTTCAATGTCTTCAAAAAACTTGAAAATTCAAGAAAACACTTGAAAACAATTTTGATGTCTTGAATTTTCAAGTTCTTTTCTTGAATTTTCAAGATCTTTTCTTGAAAATTCAAGAAAAGATCTTGAAAATTCAAGAAAATAACTTGAAACTGATTCAAGAAAACATCTTGAATAAATGGAAATTAAAAAAAAGTGAAGTGGCTCTAATGGGCTTCCGTGCTATCGCCAGCGCTAACATTGCCAATATTCATAAATTTCTTTATTTCAAAATACCTGTGCTTGAAGTCAATCAGTTTGATTGTCTGAGCCTGAGCTGTGCTACAGCTCAGGCTCAGCCAATGAAACTGCTTGATTTCGAGTTGACATTGAAAATAGACGGGCGGGTGTGTACAGTTGGATCCCGACATGGCGAATAGAGAATAACAGGCGAGTGTATGTTCATACCATGTGTATCAGTCAAAGCTAGGAAACTTGCCAATTACACGTACTAAGAAACGCACTGATACAACTGGGTGACGTTTCTGTGACATGTATTGAGCATAGGCTGCATACGCAGCCTATGCTCAATAAATCTAAATCCATCAATTGATATTTCTAGACGATCCTAAATTTGCACTCACATGTACGAACACCTTAGTCGTACGAAATTTAATGAAACGGGTCCCTGCTCCCGTTGTCACAGGTAGAGGCGTAAGCGTGGTTCTTAATGTGGGTTGAAACCAAAGTACACGGCGAAAGCCCGCTGGTCCGATCTGTTTCGTTACTCACCATGTCATCTCATTTATTGTCTCGATCGACATTTCATACACTAAATATGGCCGCCAACCTTTCCTCCATGTAAAGACCACCAGCTATATGTACGTGTCTTGGGCTACAAGTGTTATGCCCCCGGTCTCGGTAGAGCCGGAGAAACATAATGTTTGGACTCTGTGTCCGTCCGTCCGTCCGTGTGCGCATTAAGAAGTTCGCTGGAGTTCACTGGAGTTTCTCAATTCTGTCATAACTTCTATATCTCTTGAATGATTACTTCAATAGTTCAACAAAGCATACAAATACCACACATCCATGCTGTCCTTAACCCTTTCACCCTTATTTTGATATGTTAATGCTGCAATCAATACAATTGTCACAAAATGGTTTTGAGACTAGTCCATTCATGAGAAGGGGGTATTCTTTGTTCTCAAAAATATGAAAATTACTTTCAAAAAGTGCAGAACCTGATGAGACGGCTCGTTACGAGCCGGCTCATCTGGATCTGCACTGTTTGCATAAACCGCTATAACGGGCTTTCGGGTTCAAAGAGTTAATATGACCTTGATATTTTAACCTGCACAACTTTGAACTTTTTCACACATTAAGCACTTCGCCGGAGTTTCTCAATTCTGTCATAGCTTCTATATCCCTTGATAGATTACTTTAATATTTAAATACATACATCATACATGTGGACACATGTCACACATCCATGCTGTTCTTAATCTGACCCTGACGTTTTGACCTTCATAACTTTGAACTTGTTTCAAACTTTATTTTTTTACCGGAGTTTAAATAAGTCTTGTTCAACAATTGTTTACACACCCATGTTGCCTTTAATATGACCTTGATCATTTGACCTTCGCAACTAGGTTTATGAATAATTATCTCTTTGGATTCATTAAGTTTGCCACAGTTTCTCCAATCTGCCACCGGGGGCATTCGTGTGCCGACAGGTCACGTGTTCTTGTTTCAATATATAACGAGTTATAGCGCAAATTTAACGCTTATAATGCTGAATAAATTTGTGTCGTCTGCTGAATATTTTTTATTTTCCATTTTTCTCAACAAAAACTTGGTTTGGCAGCACTTTAGAATCATTTCCGTTGGAAATGATTCTAAAATGCTGCCAAACCATGTTTTTACTGAGAGAAAAGACAAAATATGAATTAACAGCAGACGACTATTTTCGGTTCCCGCATTCTAAGGGTTAATGTTGGCTTACGATCGTACAGTGTATACGTGCTTAGATATCGGGCTACATATAGTTCAATGAACAGTACTGATCATAATATAAATGTCCACTAATGCTCAGCCGTCTAATTTCCTGGCCCTAATGCCCTATAAAACCACGAATGTACGTCTGTTTGAACTCTTTGGTATTGAAAAGGTCAGTGAAAAAAGAGGGCTAAGTCCTTTGTCCTTTTTCCACTGGCCCCTTCAGTAGTGCACTGACAGTGACTTCATTTGTCGAATCCTTCCAGACATCACAATTTCGCTAAATACTGCATAGATTGTTTCAAGGGTGGTTTCAATGGCGGAAAAACACGCAAATTGGTCGTTAGGCCAAGCGGGCAATATTACAATTCCATGCAGATATAGTCGATTTCCCCGCGTTCGGATTCTTTTTTATCTAATTAGCATGAGATAATTGTCCAGTAATTGACCACAGGATAGCCAGGGTCTCCCATGTGTAACTTATAAATAACCACGATATCACGTGACACGCCATGTGAGTTTGTACCTAAGAATATGTACCATATCATATGAATTTTTTTTTTACAAAATTTACGATATTTTCCGCAAATCAAGTCCCAAAGTTGAAGAATGTTCAGAGAAAATGCGGAATAGAATTCCGCATCTGCTATGAAAATTTCGTCATCTTCCGACATTATTTACGACAAATATCCAAATGTCGGTATTTGTTTTTCATGAAAAATCGCACATCTTCTTAGGTACAAACTCACATGGCGTGTATCATACGTACACGTGACTGGAACAATTGGGCGTACCTGTATGTATCCTGTGTATGGTGACTTATTAGGGTCATTCCGAATCTTAAATTTCGTTCGTTCGTGACTTCCCTGCGTGGAACGAAGATTACGCTACGAGCCGTTAATGATGTACTTGTGCGTCTACGACGCGTATAAATAGAGAATAGTAGGGGAAATATCTGGCGCGGCACGGAAACGGGATGGGCTCGCCGAGCCCATCCCGTTTCCGTGCCGCGCCAGATATTTTCCCATCTAACCTACTATTATATTTATCCCGTCAACACCTACAAATAGCTGTAAAATGCAAAAAAATAACCCCAGCCGCATCCCCAAAATCGAAGAATCGACTAGTATAACAATCGCACATATTCATACGCAATGAGTAGGTCGTATTGACAAGATATCAAAAATGTTTCACGGCACCGTGTTTCACGGCACCGCACCGTGTTTCACGGCACATACGCACTGTGTTGACGGGATAAACGACAATTAAGTACCACCTTACATTTTGTTTCATTACATGCATTCGTTTGTACGCGCGTAGAGGGGGAAATTGTGGCTTATGGCATATCATGGTTAGGACCCACCTACGGCATAAGCACAACGCTACGAATAGTTAATTATGTTCTTGTGCTGCTACGACGCGTAGAAACGACAATTAAGAACCACCTTACATTTCATGTAATGGTTTCTATGTCGCGTTGAGAGTGAAATTGTGGCTTATTGTTAGAGAATACCAAATGGCGCGAAATCGCCCAGTGTGTATGCGGAAGTAGTCCAGTATAAAATAAATAGTGCGGGCGTTTTGAGGTCACATACATAGTGTGCTTGCAAATATTGATATATTACTACCCAGTTGCACTTGAGGACGTGTTGGGGTGCTTTTAACACCAGTTTTCAGCATATTTGTAGCATTTAAAAGAAAATAATGAACCTGTTGGTCACGTGATGTAAACAGAGTTTCCGTGGCCAAAAAATGGAAACAATATGGGGGGGGGTATATGACGAGGTTGGATTTTTCTTTCTTAGGAGTAAGTGAACCTATTGTTTAATTCATGCAGAACCAGTACAGACCGGCTGCAGGTCATGTACAAGTAGGTCCCACAGCATACAAACGAATAGTGCAAGTATGAGAGACTGTCCTTATTTGGAGTGGTCTAGCATTATGGCATATCATGATTAGGACCCATCTATGGCATAAGCTACGGACGGTAACTCTTGCAATTACTCCCGTACCGTCCGTAGCTACGGACGGTACGGGAGTAGATTGCAAGAGTTACCTTCGCAACTATGACATAAGCACATCTGAATTATGTTTTTCACGTACTACATCTGACAACCACGCACGAATATCTGTTTATTTAGTGTGGTGAAACATATAGAACAGTGCAGATAGAAGAAAACCACAATAAATGTAAGACCATTCTCTCCTACTTTTACTATTCGTCTGGATGCTGTAGAACCTACTTTTAATTGAGCTGCAAATTGTCTGCATTGCACTGGATCATAGAGACAGACGCTTCCTCCCCATAGTGAAACCTCGCTAAACCGGACACCTTGGGGTCCCCAGGGTGTCCGGTATAGCGATGCTTCACTGTATCCGCGCGTGTTGCGTTTTATACTCTGCATTGCACTGGATCGGCACCAATGAATCAGTAGGTTCGCTTACTACAAAGAAAGAATACATTGACCTCTTCATATCCCCAATGCTGTTTACATTATTTTGCCACTGAAACTGTGTTTATATCACGTGAACAACCTGCTGAGTGCTTGCTTTTAAATGCTGCAAATACGCTTTCTATTGAATCGGTGTTACAAACACGTCAATGTGTTTCTGAAATAGATTTGGGCAGTAATGGCGCAGGATTTGCAAGCTCACTGTGTTTGTGGCCTCAAAACACCCATAATATATGTTTATACCGGACTACTTTAGGGACTTTGCACTATTTAGCGTATGTATCCGATACCTGGTTTTGGGATGAAATTTAGTTGCGGGCACACAACTCTGCAAACCATCCCGATTTGCAGAGTTACGTGATCGCAGCTATATGAAACTAGGATATTTCCAAAGGGTTTAGTTTCCAGTGCCAAACCAACATTCCGTGATCGGGCGGTGTATTCGTGAGCAATTGCCTGTCCTGGCATCTTCCCCTAGGTCGTAAAACAAACAGATAGAACACCGGCCCGTGGGAATACGGTAAACATGAGATTTAGCCACCAGTATTGAGACGTCCGTGTGTGAGGGCGTGTGTGCGCGCGTGCGCGTGTGCGAGCGCGCGTGAGTGCGTGCCTGCGTGCGTGGCTGTGTGCGAATGTGCCCGCGTGTATGCATACCTGTCTGCGTTCCTGCGTGCAAAATGACATTCAGTATATCCAATGTATTGGGGATTATTTTGTATATACCTCTATTGCATAGCATCAAATGGGCACTCGCGGTGTAATGCATGTACCTCAGTGCCATAAAATGCTGTTACACTAGTGTAATAAATATGCAAACGAGCCGACAGCAGACAACGTATTTGTTCATTACGGCTTTAGTGCATTATTCTGTACTTATGCAATAAATGGAATTAATTGTATACGATACAGTGGGGTCAGCGTGTAAGTGCACACACGAACGAACACGACAGGTTGGTTCCAACCTGTCGTGTTCGTTCGTGTGTGCACTTACACGCTGACCCCACTGTACATATTAAACTTGTTGACATATCCCCGTTTCTTATAAAATCAGTAAATGGGTTTAACAAAAGTATCGTATTAAATCACTGCGCATGCATTATCCTCCATATATACATGCACAATACAATGGGAACACTCTTGAATTAGTACAGTGGAACATCCGTATACCGAACATCCTTGCGACAACGCTGTCTTACATTATGACCGACTGTACGCTGATGGTGATCAGTGTTCATGATTGCAATGCACATAGGTATGCATTTCAGTGTGCTGACATCAGAATTACAGTGGAACATCTTAGATGTCCGGTTTATAGAGGTCCCACTGTAGTACAATAGAACATATCAAAACCGGACAAACGGAAAACGGCAATATATTCAATTAAGATTATTTTCTTTGTTTCTAATGATTATTCATGAGGGCAAAGCACACCTACATTTCATGGAGCACTCATATTCCTAATGTCACATGACGAGACAATGCGCACCCAGCCCGGGATTTGAACCCGGTACATCCGGTTTACCATCGTTCTTCCGACTAAGCTGACTGGGCAAAGATGCACACTTCCTCTCCATTGTGAGTTACAGTGAAACCTCTCTAAACCGGACACCCTGGGGTCCCCAGGGTGTTCGGTATAACGAGGCTTCACTGTATCCGAGCGTGTTGTAATTGATAGGCGTTTTATACTCGCTGGTCTCCGTGGGGATTGTTTCGCGTGTTCGGTATAATGACGTGTCACTGTATTCGAGCGTGTTGCAAAGTGCAGGCTGTTCTATACTCGTTGGTCTCCGTATGTCGTGGGGATTGTTCCGCACGGGACTCACGTGGCATCATGGGGGAATATATATAATTTTCAATTATTATACCGCCAACTTTTCTGAAATAGAGATATTTTATTGGTGTCTAATAAGAGTTCCGCAAAGATACACGTAGGACAACCGGTCTTACAGCGGCTGCTTGTTGGGTCACCAACTTGCAACGTCATCTACTGTCTGCTCCACGTTTTGCTGCCGACGAACATTTGGCTATTAAACACATTAAATCTAAAAAATATTTAAAAGTAAGTACTTTTTCATCAATAACAAAAAAGTCACCCTCCCCAAAGAAAATTATTTGGTGATATTCCATCAAATATTTAAGATGGGGGCTAAAAATAGATTTTTTAAAATATTTTTTTTATTTGTGGACCGATTTTTAAAATCTAACTTTTGTTTTCTTAATTACATCATTTTCAAACTATCTCGCCAGGTTTCGGAGTCTATTTCCAAAAGTTTTGTAAATTGACTCCCCATGTTAAATTCCCAGTGTAAAATCGTTTTTTGAGTTAATGTGTTTAATGGCCAAATGTTCGTCGGCAGCAAAACGTGGAACAGACAGTAGTGGAGTATGTGGCCATCGCTGTGTGTTTGGCTGTGGTTATTCAGTGCAACCTTTCTACAACAGTCACCCATGGGAAGATACAAAACTGTATGTTGAAGGGAAATTAAATTTAGAGGCAATTGTCCATTTGCCAGTGGCTATAAACTATCGGTTGTTACAGAGAGGGTGTTGTTGTAGAGAGGTGGCCGTTCGCGGAGGTTCCACTGTAAGCATCGCCATGGCGCAGTCTGATCTGGGTCTGCTCTGTAGCCTATTTCATCAACATTGCAAAGTATACTTTACTAGCAAAGTATACTTTGAGGGAGTAATCATTTATTTTTCCAGAAATGCATTATTTCACATAGAACTAACAAATGCATATATTTCATGATTAAAAGTATGCAGAATTATTATACTGAATTTATTACATTATCACAGCCATTAAATGGCTGTGATAATGTAATAAATTCAGTATAATAAAAATTAATAAATCTTTAAAAAAATTGAAAATTTCTCCCTCAAAGTATACTTTGCTAGTAAAGTATACTTTGCAATGTTGATGAAATAGGCTACTGGTCGTAAATATCGCAATGGCACAGACTGCTCTGTGGTCACAAATATCATCAGCATCATTTCGTCTCCGGCATTGGCACAATTACGTCTGTGTCTGTGTAATCCACATAATCCCGCTAATTACAGACGGAGCTGCACAGTAATCCGCCATCATTCACTGTCAGGTTGGCTGAACCGGGGACGTAAAAATATGAGATATGAAGCTGCGTGAAATCTCGCAAAACCCGGAATGCATTCGTCTGGTTAATGGCATACCATGTTTATGTGAAATAGCTATAGTAAATAGAGAATAGTAGGTTAGTGCCGTGAATGGGAAAAAATATCTGGCAAGGCTTGGGAAACAGGATGGGCGAGGCTCTGCCGAGCACATCCCGTTTCCGAGCCGCGCCAGATATTTTTCCCATTCACGGCACTAACCTACTATTCTATTTATCCCGTCAACACCTATTAATGGCTTTAAAATGCAAAAATATAATCCCAGCCACCGCACATATTCATACGCAGTGATTAGGTCGTATTGACAGGATATCAAAAATGTTTCACGGCACCGTGTTTCACGGCACATACGCACTGTGTTGACGGGATGAATTTTAACTATCGACAAAATAGTCATAGAATGTGCGACCACCACAAAATGTTCACCAATAGATGATTACAAATTAGGTTTTGTGCTTCAATCCCTTGTTTGATTAAGTAGTGTGTAACTGTGAGAAACTCGTTACCACCAACCGATGCATCGAGAACAAGGGACGTAATCATGACATATCTTTTGGCTACAGCTATAATAAATTATCTCCCTCGTCGTTTCAAAACAGCAAGAACAAGGGCCGCAATCGTGACATATTATTTCGCTACAGCTATAGTATATTATCTCCCTTATCACTTCGAAACAGCACGAACAAGGGCCGTAATCGTGGCATGTCGTTTCGCTACATCTATTCTATGTTATCTCCCTTGTTAATCTGTCTTCAATAATCGATGTAAGCGGCATCGCATTATTTGTGTGACCTAGATCAATAATATGAAGACAATTTCCGCTCGGGATAATCTCGATACGGACCCAGCTGAATACAACGGACTAAAATATGACAGAAAAAAGGACTTATGACATTTGTGACCAGTCTAGCTTCCTAGATTCTTAGCACACTGCTGTAGTCTAAAAATGGCTCTTGAACACGCGCATTGTGTACCATGTTGGCATTTTTTCGCTAACTACACAGTGAACAGTGTTGACCCAGATCAGACTGCGCGGATGCGCAGCCTGATCTGGGTCTACACTGGTTACAAATGTATTTTTTTTACACATGGCCATAATTTAGTTCTGACCAGTTTTGCACAAGCTGTTACGCTCATGTAATGTATGGTGATATTGTTTGTCATTTGTTCATAAAAGTTTAAAGGCACAGTGTCTCAGATGACACGTCATACATTGTATATTCAATATGTATGTTTTCGCTATATGTATGCTACTGACGTATATGAACTAAACGCACCATTTAATTTGATCAAAGTCTAAGGAATTAGTTAGATAGTGTTCTATGCTACTTATTCAGTACATTGATTTCTGCTATTACTGAATCAAGAAGTATGACATGTACGTGCATAAATAAATATATTAATACAGAAATATACTACTACTAATTGAAACAACACCAACGTATTGGAATTTCATGAAATAAAGTATAATTTATTTATATAATAGTGCCATACCTGAGAACATGCGAGTGTGGCCAAGTTGTTTTTTTCGCCAATCATCATTTGAGACATTCTGATGTACATGTATGTGCAACTGTGGTTGACCAGTTCGCGCAATTCGTTACAAACGCGCTTCTTACCAACGTAGCCCGGGTTCGATCCTCGACCGGGACAGTATATTGAGATGGTATGGTAGTCGCCAGATCGGACAAGTGGCTTTCCTGCGGGTAATCCCGTTTCCTCTCAAATTAATGATCACCCTTGCCCCTAACTGTGCCAACGAAAGCACTTGTATATGTGCTATCGCTCTTGTTTGTACTCGTTTTAAAATAAATAATGTTTAAACTTTATGCGGTAGATATAATGCCATCTTATATTTCCATTTATATAACATAATAAATCATTACCTGGTAAATGTTCTATCATGTTAGACATAGGGTCTACAGGCTCGACTCGGAAACGGTAGGAATTCCTCGGCAAACCTCGGGATTCCTACGCATTTGCTAGCCTTGTCAGATAAACTTGATACCAAAAGACACTAGCCTGGTTGTCTCGATTTCCCCATGCATGGACGAGCACATATTGACAATGGCTTCGATCGATGGATTCTCCCGCAGTCTTTCACGTTTTCTAGCTCCAGTAAAACGGATTTCATTGTAACCGGTAGTTCCATATGCTGGCCAATTCAAAGCCAATAGCAATACGTATATACAGTGGAACCTCTCTACACCGGACACCCTGGGGGTGTCCGGTTTAGAGAGGTTCCATTGTAAAAACCTGGGGATTAGAACATCTGACTTCCAATCCGGAGGTTGTGGGTTCAAACCTCACCTTGGGCATCAAAAATACTTTCATAGTATTTCCATCCCACTGGTCTGTCGGATGAGACTTTCAACTGTGGTCCCGTCTCTATATGACCCTAGCTGTTGCTGAGACTTTAAACCCATTCACTTTTCTTTCGCTTTTCTTCCACGGTAAACCGACATATGACCACTTCAAGACAATCATAAGTGCTTTGCGATCATGAACATGCATTATCATTAGAGGTCAATGGCACTGTTTCTCTCTGTCCAGTTTAGCCTGTACACTACAACAAAATGTGTGGCATATGAATTTCATATGTTTTTCATATGAATTTCATATGAATTTCATATAAAAATGTTATATGCAAATTATATAAAGTGAGCCAATATGCAATTCATATGTAACATATGACGTTCATATCAAAATTTCATCTGAATTTCATACGAAAAAAATTCATATGAAATTCATATGCGAATTATTCATTTGAAATGCATATGAAAAGTCTTCATATGAAATTCATATGAACATCATATGAATTTCATATCGGCTCTTTGCATATGAATTTCATATGCAATTCATATGTTTTTCATATGTTTTACATACGAGCATCATATGATTTTTTTTCATATGTATTGCATATGTGGCACATGTTGCTGTGTACATGTACACCATCGACTGCGCTAATCTTGCAAATATTTGTAATTATTTGTAATTATTTTTCAAAATACTTGAATATTGTGCTTGAAATCAAACAACCTGATAGGCTGAGCTTCAGCTGCGACCAGTGTAGATCCAGATCAAATGTACACTGTCTGCACTGTCTGTTCATGAACTATTTTTTACAGACACTGTGTTATTTTCTGTAAATTACGTCGAAATGCGCATTTTCTTACACAACCACCTGCGCCAACGTTTCTGAACATCTATTATCAATCTCAACTGCCAATCAAGCAGTTTGATTGGCTGAGCCGGAGCTGTGTACTGAATAAGATTAGCGCAGGCGGTGGTGTAGGTTAAAAATCACATGGCGTGCCATACAATTGTTTGATCAGTCGCCCATCTACAATGTATACCTATGGATCCCGTTGAGATCTACCCGCGTTTATTATTTTTCCACGTGTCGGCACTGCCACAAATGTTTTATTAATCAGGACTAGGTAGTTTGTTTTGTTGTAGTCCAATAAGCTTTTTGGCTTAAGTGATCATAATATGGGCCAGAGCTTGCAGGTTTGTTTACTACTGATATACTACGTTATCGTACATGAAAACATGCTTTTACGCTTAGAACATGGGGCAGTTTCACTAAACTGTAAGACTAAAATGTTCGTAAGTGCAAAATTATGATAGTCTGTAAATTTCACATTAACAATGTGTTCTTGTAAACAAGTATTGGATTTACATTTATTGAGCATAGGCTGCAGCTTATGCTCAATACATGTAAATCCATTAATTGAAATTTCCAGACGATCCTAAATGTGCACTTACGAACATTTTAGTCGTACGAAGTTTAGTTAACCGGCCACCTGAACAGAACAAAACATATAGTCTTTATTTGGACATACTCTCAGACACCTCTAAACAGAACACCAAGATAACGTCTGTGATATTATTGTTGATGGGTTTCTTTGTCATTTATGTCAGAAGATAATGTATAGTCATGATTGCAAAGCATCCAAGTACGTATCAGAATGGTAAAATGCCTGATTTACAGTAAACGCGCCTTCATGAGCTGCATTTGGTGGTCCCTGGAGTTCGGCACATACTTATGTCGTTTTTGCGAAGAATCGATTTCCGTGTCAGTAGACACGGAAATCGATTCTTCGTAAAAACGACAGAAGTTTGGGCCGAAGTACCGAGACCACTAAATAGACGCGTTTGATGCGCCATATTTCATCAAAATCCGTTACATAATAAGGACAGAATAAATGCAGAGTATACTTATTAATGTCCGTTAACATTTTAAGGTACACGGTTATCGCCCCTGATATCAGTGTGGAAAGTTACGTCTGATATACAATGCATACTAATGCCAATCAATACGTGGGGTAATGGTGAATTAATGTTTATTTTGCCAGAAAATGTCTCAGAATATGTCTCTGATATAAAGAACATGTTGTGCCTACTGAGTGGGCATGTACCTTTAAACACCATCATGAAACAAACAACAACAACAAATTTAAAAGTCAAACTATCAGTTCATGGAACGCACAATACAAGCATCAGTTCGGGGCCATTGGTGATTTGAATCAACATTAAGGTGAAACTTTCCGGCGTCTGGGAATATAATTATTGCTTCGAGGTGTGGAGTAACACTATATGTGTCTGTGACTGGATAAATGGGGCTTGTGGGTTTTTGCGACCAGTGTAGATCCAGATCAGACTGTGCATCCGCAGTCTGATCAGGATCGGCACTGTTCGCCATTCCATCAATGAAACATCCGCCACGCTTCCAACAAGCAATACAGTTCACTATCAGGCTACAGGAGCGTGCTATTTGATCAGGAATCCCATAATCCCCATTTATCCCGTCAACACAGTGCGTATGTGCCGTGAAACACGGTGCCGTGAAACATTTTTGATATCCAGTCAATATTATTTTTGCATTTTACAGCCATTTGTAGGTGTTGACGGGATAAATAGAATAGTAGGTTAGTGTCGTGGCACGGAAACGGGAACGGAAACGCGGCACGGAAACGGGATATGCTCGGCAGAGCCTCGCCCATCCCGTTTCCTGAGCCTTGCCAGATATTTTTTCCCATTCACGGCACTAACATACTATTCTCTATTTCTCCCGTCACTCAGCTACATATGACGGCTAAGAAAGCAACATTATGAACTGTTTCCACGTGTTGATCAAGGTGTATGATCACGTGGTACTTATAACAACAACAAGTATTGAAACTTCCAGAATTCATCTGATTCAAAGTGCGTATTATTTTATATTGTCCTTATTACGTAACGGATTTTGATGAAATCTGGCGCATCAAATGCGTCTTGTTAAGCTGCATTTGGTGGTCTTTGTATTTTCTATCGACACGGAAATCGAATCTTCGCAAAAACGACACAAGTCTGGGCCGAACTCCATGGACCACCAAATGCAGCTCATGAAGACGCGTTTGCTGCACCATATCATCAAAATCAGTTGCATATTAAGGAAAATATCAAATAATACTTACTTTGGAGTGGACGACGTTGTTGTTGTTGTAACTGACAGTTACAACGGATGTATCACAGTTAAGTTGACATAAAACAATAAACCACATTTATGTAATGTGACCCATGTTTTACCCACGAGATTAAAACAGTATTGGGGAACGGATATATGTCCCACACCTTCACATTAATCACAATTAACATCAATTGGCGATAAAAAAATTACAATTTTCAAAAAAAATAAAAAAATATTTTCTTTTTTTTTTCGAAAATTGTAATTTTTTATTGCCAAGCAAACTTAGATTAATCTGTCAATCCCACACTTGTGAGATTTGCACTGATGTTACATATTTATACCCTGTTTAAAAGTATCCTCACAGTAAGGGCAATTCATACCTATTTTTTTTTTTTTTTTAAAACAGGGAGATGTTGTATTATGTACCATATATTATTACATCAGTCTGTGTTCCAATTAGCCAGCACTGTTACATGCTATACAGAGTTAGTTCCCCTTCTACTGTCATATAAATACAGCCCCATTTGGTATATATTTGGCTATTGTCTATGGGTGGTGCTTTGTTTCACATACACACTTTATACAGGAAAATGCGTTAACAGAATGTTAACAAATGTATCACAAATGTGTTGCATTGCAACTTTTGAAAGTGAAAGTAGAGTCTGTGTTCATTGCTACCTGGTTACAGTAATCAATGCACAATCAAAGTACTGAAAGTACTGAACTATGTTATCTCCCTCCATAAGGTGGAGCGCCGTGGCGTAATGGTTAGTGTGTCGGACTACTGATCCAAGGGTCGTGGGTTCGAGCCTGACTAGCGGCGTGCGTTGTGTCCTTGAGCAAGACACTTTATCCACACTGCTCCAGTTCACCCAGCTGTAAATGGGTACCGATAATTCGTAGTTGCTCTGTAAATACGAATTACCGGCTTCTCTCAAAAAATCTCTACCTCCGTTCTTTCTCCCATTCTTGGGAGACGGCATGCAAGGTCCTCGAGCCAGTGCCGCCGTTAAATATAAGCAAAAAAATAAAAATAGCAACCACTCTTAGTATAACACTCAACCTAAGCAGTCATAGAAGTTACGTGTATTAAACTAGTGTATAGTTAGAATACCATTTGTCATTCTATGAAGTCCTACACCACATACATCATAACATTACAGTAACCACGTGATCATGCACCTTGTTGATGCAATTCCATCAAATGCTGATTTTATTGCGAAAAAAATAACATAGTGGCTAATATAGAAAGTTGTGTTAATACTTTTTGAATTTATGTGTCGATTTTCAAAATCTGACTTGTTTTCTTAATTACATCAGTTCCAAAACTCTAAATAAATTTAAAATGTCAACTAAGCATTCAATAATTATACGATCCAATACGCTCGTTGTTTACGCCCCTCGTAGTTATAGAGAATAGTAGGTGAGTGCCATGAATGGGAACAAATATATGGCAAGGCTTAGGAAACGGGATGGGCGAGGCTCTGCCGAGCACATCCCGTTTCCGTGCCGCGCCAAATATTTGTTTCTATTCACGACACTAACCCACTATTCTATTTATCCCGCCAACACATACAAATGGCTTTAAAATACAAAAAAAACAACAACAAAACACAGCAACCGCACATATCCATACGCAGTGATTAGGTCGTATTGCCAGGATATCAAAAATGTTTCACGGCACCGTGTTTCACGGCACATACGCACTGTGTTCAAGGGATAAAATGTTATTCAGTTCATAGTTCAAATTCTTCCATGTATTTGTATATTGTATGTTCTCATGCCAGTCTCTCGTATACTTTCTATATTCATATGGATGCTGTCAGACATACTTGTACATGACCTGCATCCTGGTCTGTACTGGTTCTGCATGAATTAAACAATAGGTTCACTTACTCCTAAGAATGAAATTTACAACCTCGTCATCAAAGTTCCATACCATTTCATAGGAGCCATAAGCAAGGTGTATGATCACGTGGTAGTAACAACAACAACAACAAGTACTGAAACTTCCAGAATCCATCCGATCCAAAGTACGTATTCTTTTATATTGTTCTTATTACGTAACGGAGTTTTATGAAATCTGACGTATCAAACGCGTCTTGTTAAGCTGCATTTGGTGGTCTCTGTACTTTGGCCCAAACTTCTGTCGTTTTTGCCAAACTCCCTGTGCCACCAAATGCAGTTCATGAAGACGCATTTGTTGCTCCATAGTTCATCAGAATCCGTTGCATATTAAGGGAAATATAAAATAATACTTACTTTGGAGTGGCGAGCTTTCAACACTTTCAGCCGTTGTTGTTGTTGTTGTTGTTGTTGTTGTTGTTGTTGTTGCTGATGTTGTTGCTGTTGTTGTTGTTGTTGTTGTTGTTGTTGTTGTTGTTGTTGTTGTTGTTGTTGTTGTTGTTGTTGTTGTTGTTGTTGTTGTTGTTGTTGTTGTTGTTGTTGTTGTTGTTGTTGTTGTTGTTGTTGTTGTTGTTGTTGTTGTTGTTGTTGTTGTTGTTGTTGTTGTTGTTGTTGTTGTTGTTGTTGTTGTTGTTGTTGTTGTTGTTGTTGTTGTTGTTGTTGTTGTTGTTGTTGTTGTTGCTGTTGCTGTTGCTGTTGCTGTTGCTGTTGCTGTTGCTGTTGCTGTTGCTGTTGCTGTTGCTGTTGCTGTTGCTGTTGCTGTTGATGTTGATGTTGCTGTTGCTGTTGCTGTTGCTGTTGCTGTTGCTGTTGTTGTTGTTGTTGTTGTTGTTGTTGTTGTTGTTGTTGTTACCACGTGATCATGTCCCCCATTATTGTTTACATTGTTTGGCAAAGGAAACTCTGTTACATCACGTGACCGACATGTTCAGTGTTTTCTTTTAAATGCTACAAATATGCTGACAACCGGGGTTAAATGCACCCCAAATTGTTCCTCAAGAAAAGCTGGGTAGTAATGGATCATGATTTTCAAGAAAACTGTGTCTGTGACCTCTTAACACCCGCACTATTTTTGTTATGCCGGACTACTTGTGCATACCCCCTTGGCGATATCGCACCATTTAGTATTCTCTAACCATAAGGTCGCTATTCTGCCAGGTTTACAGTGAGTGAATGTTGGGTGTTGCGTGTTGTTGGTAATTGACGCCCGTTTCATCAGCAACAACAGCGCTGTTGACAACATCGGCAATGAATTACAATTACCGTCACACGAGGAAATGGGCTTATGACACCTGTGGCCAGTATATCAGCTGCTCATCTGTAGCCGATTTCATCAAAATTGCAAAGTATACTTTGAGGGAGTAATCATTTATTTTTCCCGAAATGCATTATTTCATATAGAACTAACGACTGCATATATTTGATGATTAAAAGTATTCAGAATTATTATACTGAATGTATTACATTATCACAGCCAAAATGGCTGTGATAATGTAATAAATTCAGTATAATAAAAATGAATAAACTTATCCTTAAATTGAAAGGTTCTCCCTCAAAGTATACTTTGCTAGATAAGTATACTTTGTTATTGGTGAAATAGGCTACTGCTGGTACCCTTGTACAATCTGAGTGTTACATAGACATGTAGGGATTATACAACGATTTTTGTTTTCTCCTCAATTTGATTTTACTATGGTATACATGTAGCTACACGTTATATAGTTCTGTATAAAACAAGTAGGATGTACATATATTTCCATAGCTCGTATTCTAGTATTATCAGTTCACTACTGAAAATCATTTTGTTTGGAAAAATAAATTTCTGTTACAATATTAGCGGAATGAATATTGTATTATTATATTCTCCTGGTCTCCACGATTTATATTGCAATGTAGATGTAGTAGAGGAAAACACACACCTTGGAATTTGATCAACGAAATTGATGCGTATGGTTCATGTACGTAGAGGTAATTTGCCGTCCATTGCGTGAAAATCCCATATATATGTATATCCGTATCTGAGATATAATACCCGTCTCTAAATCGGACACCAAGAAAACACACGTGAGCTTATGTTTAATGAGTTTCTTGGTCATTTATCTCATAAGATAATGTATGTTCGTGATCGCATAGCACACAGCCATGGCTCAGAATGATCAAATGAATGGATTACATTGAAACCTCTCTAAGCCGGACACACTGGACACCGTGGGGACCTCTCAGGGTGTCCGGTTTAGAGATGTTTGACTGTATGACAGGGATTGTCTTCATAGTGTTTCACTTCCGGGATAGCGAACAGTGCATACCCTGATCAGACTGCGCGCATGCTGATCAGGATATGCACTGTTCGCTACATTGGTCTACAATTCCGTGAGACAATCTTTTCCAGTGTCATAGATTGAATAACTTCGGCATGCCTAATCAAACGGCAGGGATACATCGATTGCCTTAAGTTGCAATGCACAGGTTTATCTGGGTCTAAAACGGCCACAAAATCCCGTAAATAGCATTGCACCAGTCACATATACAGCAATCAATTCAACATGACTAATCAAACAGCATGGCGGCATCGGTTGAATTAGGTTGCGCTGCGCAGGCGGATTTGCGTCTACAATGGTCACACATTCCGTGAGACCAATTTCTCCAGTAACATAGATGGAATCCGTCTAATATAGTGTATTGAGTTTCATTGCGCGGGCTGATCTGGGTCTAACAATGGTCGCAAATTCCGTAAATCGCATTGCCCCAGTAACATAGTACGGAATCAAGTCAACATGGCTAATCAAACAGCAATCGGGCATCGATTTTCTTAGGTTGCAATGCGCCGGTTGATCTTGGTCTACAATGGTCGTGAATTCCGTCAATCGCATTGCGCCAGTTACATATCCCGGAATCAATTCAACATGGCTAATCAAACAGCATGGCGGCATCGATTGTATTCGGTTGTACTGCCAAATGCATTAATATTGCGCATCGGGATCTATGACCATACATACAGCGCAACATCTCTACAACAGTCACCCATGGGAAGACGCAAAAATTACTGTTGTAGAGAGGTGGCTGTTGTAGGGAGGTAAATGCTGAATTAAACTTTATCGTCCGCTGTTTATTTATTTTCTTCGATAATTCTCATCAAAAACATGCTTTGGCAACATTTTAGAATCATTTCCAATGGAAATGATTCTAAAATGCTGTCAAAACATGTTTTTGTTGAGAAAGAAGGCAAAAGCAACAGCAGACGACAAATTTCGTGCTCAGCAGTCTAAGGGTTAGATACAGAGGAAATCATCCATTTGGAATATAAACTAGCGGCTGTTATAGAGAGTGTGTTGTTGTAGAGAGGTGGCCGTTCGGGGAGGTTCGACTGTATTCGGAGAATCTGCTGGAAATGTGTGCTTTGCGTACTCTAGCACCACCGCCGACGCTAATATTGCTATATAGTCGTCTTTTTTTATTTAAATAAGGCAGCCTGATTGGTTGAGCCTGAGCTTTGCTGCAGCTCAGGTTCAGCCAATCAAACTGCTCGATTGCGAGTTGCGAGTTGCTATCTTATAGAGTTTCTTTCCTTGGAGAAACGTTGACAGCTACTGTCTGTTCCACGTTTTGCTGCCGACAAACTTTTGGCCATTAAACACATTAAATGTGAAAAATATTTCAAAGTAAGTACTTTTTCATCAATAACAAAAAAGTCACCCTCCCGAAAAAAAATATTTTTGATGAAATTCCATCAAATATTGATTTTATTGCGAAAAAACGATTTTCCTATGGGAATTTAACATGGGGAGTCAATTTGCAAACATTTTGCAAAAATTTGGAAATTGACTCCGAAACCTGGCGAGATAGCTTGAACATGATGTATCTAAGCTAAGAAAACAAAAGTTAGATTTTGAAAATCGGTCCACAAATAAAAAATATTTTAAAAAAATCTATTTTTAGCGCCCATGTTAAATTCCCATAGGAAA
This sequence comes from Conchocele bisecta, assembly GCA_029237695.1. Taxonomy (NCBI): domain Eukaryota; kingdom Metazoa; phylum Mollusca; class Bivalvia; order Lucinida; family Thyasiridae; genus Conchocele; species Conchocele bisecta. Next base: position 63,926,074 of record CM055280.1, read on the forward strand.
ATCGTTTATTCACAATAAAATCAATATTTGATGGAATTTCATCAAGTAAATCTTTTTAGGGAGGGTGACTTTTTTGTTATTAATGAAAATGTACTTACTTTTAAATATGTTTTAGATTTAATGTGTTTAATAGCCAAAAGTTCGTCGGCAGCAAAACGTGGAACAGACAGTAGGCAAGGTTAACGCAGGCCGGTGTGTATGCCTGCAACATACATAGATAATAGTAGGTTAGTGCCGTGAATGGGAAACATATCCGGCAAGGCTCAAGAATTTCTTTATTTCTCATCAGAAGTATATGTTGTGACCACTCATTTGAACCGTCTCGCCGAGACGGTGGTCACAACATATACTTTGGTTCAGAAATAAGGAAAATAGATAAAGAATAGTAGGTTAGTGCCGTGAATGGGAATAATCTCTATTTAAAAATGTTGATCAGGTGGCCGGATTAGCTCAGTAGGTAGAGCATCGGACTGCGGATCGGGAGACCCCGGGTTCGTATCCCACATCGACCGCTGCGAATGGTCAATTCGGTGTGTCCTTGGGCAAGACAACTTCGTTCTAAATTAGTCCTTTCTTTTCTTTCTTTCTGCTTATATTTAAGGATGGGAATTGGCTCTAAGACCTTCCATACCCGGTAGCCTAGTCCTATCGGATGGGGACTTAAATAGTCGGTCCCGACATGCAAGGTCATCGAGCCAGTGCCGTCGTTAAATCAAAGCATTTACATACAAATGTACGAGTACCTACTAAAACGTGTACGCTATGTTTTACAGTCATTTGGACAACGTCATTATTTGTGGCTACGACTGGAGAAATCGATGTGTTTTGCGACCAGTGTAGATCCAGATCAGCCTGTGCATCCGATCAGGATCTGCACCGTTCGATATTCCAACAATGAATCATTCATCATGTTTCTAATAAGCAATATAGATCAGGCTACAAGAATGTGCCATTTGATCAGGAGGTAAACTGGTCACAAATCCCATAGGCCTCATTTCTCCTGCCACAGCCACAGTTTATTGCGTCGATTGCATCACGACGTCATGATGTTACGCTGTTGAAATGTTAACGCTTTAGGATACATGTAAGCATTGCTTTGTTTTGTTTGTTTAATGGCGTTCAACAGCTATAGTCATTTTAGGTTGGGGATGGGATCGACTCCCTATTATTTATAATAAAAGACGTAGAAACACCATACTGTTATAAATCTAGCTTAACTCGACAGTCGATTTTATTATGAAATAAGTAAAGTTGTTTAATACATATCATAGCAATGTTAAGTCATCACTCTTGTAAGATCCTATTGTAATGTTTCGTTTTCTTGCTATGTGGGTTATATCCAGTATAAAAGTAGTAAGACTAGTACTCATCATATTACCTTTAGGGCGTAGGGCTAAGTCATTATTGTGTGGTGAGGATCTGGCACCAGATCAGGATGTTCTAATTTCAGGGCTGAATATATAATTGTTCTGTAAATATTCAGTTCTGAGTTGGGACTTCCCGCCCACCACAACATGTGAAATATGGGATTCGACCACGTTAACCCAACCTAAAACAGCCTTAGCTGTTTACAGGCTGTTAAACACCATTTAATAAATATATCTAAATCAATGAATAAACAGATCTAAAGAAGTAAGTAAATATCATTTATCCCGTCAACACAGTGCGTATGTGCCGTGAAACACGGTGCCGTGAAACATTTTTGATATCCAGTCAATACAATTTTTGCATTTTACAGCCATTTGAAGGTGTTGACGGGATAAATAGAATAGTAAGTTAGTGCCGTGAATGGGAAAAAATATCTGGCGCGGCACGGAAACGGGATGTGCTCGGCAGAGCCTCGCCCTTGCCAGATATGTTTTCCCTTTCACGGCACTAACCTACTATTCTCTATATAGTAGGTTAGTGTCGCGAATGGGGAAAATTATCTGGTAAGGCTTAGGAAACGGGATGGGCGAGGCTCTGCCGAGCACATCATGTTTCCGTGCCGCGCCAGATATTTTCCCATTCACGGCACTAACCTACTATTCGATTTATCCCGTTAACATTACAAATAGCTTTACAATGCAAAAAAATAACCCCAGCCGCATCTCCAAATCGTATTGACAGGATATCAAAAATGTTTCACGGCACCGTGTTTCACGGCACATACGCACTGCGTTGACGGGATAAATAAATAAATAGGTAACATTACGCATGTACAACACCCTCTACAAAGACGCCATATTGTCACGAAGCCCGGCATATCACGTGGACGCGTCATGTAGCCGGGATACAGGGATATTGGATGTACACATTCAATAATTTCTCGATTATCACCTCCGTCCATTATCACCTCTACAGTCTATCCAATAATAGCTGGGAGATTCTCACCGCGTACACTGCCGCCTGCGCCAATCTTGACAATATTCATAAGTTTCTTCGTTTCAAAACGCTTGAATATTGTGCTTGAAGTCAAGCAGCTTGATTTACTGAGCCTGAGCTGTGCTACAGCTCAGGCTCAGTCAATCAAACTGCTTGACTGCGAGTTGAGATTGCCAATGTATGTTATGTTCAGAAACGTTGACATCTGGGCAAGATTGATGCAGGCGGCTGTGTACCAGTATATTGAATTTCTGACCGTGACTGGAGAAATGGGGCTTTTGGTTCGTTAGCCACCAGTGTAGATCCAGGTCAGTCCGCACAGTCTGGTCAGGATCTGGGGGCCGTTTCACTAAGCTTCGTACGACTAAAATGTTCGTAAGTGCAAACTTATGATAGTCTGTAAATTTCATATTAACAATGTTTTTTTGGTAAACAATTATTGGATTGACATTTATTGAGCATAGGCTGCATATGCAGCCTATGCTCAATACATGTAAATCCATCCATTGATATTTCCAGATGATCATAAATTTGCACTTACGAACGTTTTAGTGTTAAGAAGTTTAGTGAAACGGCCCCCAGCACTGGTTGTCTTTCCATCAACGAAACACCCGTCATGCGTCTAATATATCAAGCACAATAGATCGTTATCAGGTTACATACCTGTGCTGTTTGATCAGGAGCTACGTACGCTGGCCACAAATCCCATAAGCCACATTTCTCCAGTCACAGACGCATTTATGTGACGTTGTTTCGAGACAGCCAACTGAATTCTGGGATATTGTCATGCCGGAGGCGTGAAAATGTCATTTGTAACAGCCTAGTTCACATGCTGTGGTTCGCTGTTCCAACTGTTTATTTTCCGCATTGGATTGCACTCTGGAAATTGTGTAATGTTGAATTATGGGATTTTCGTGAATCGCTACTTTGGGAAATATAAATATAAATTGCTGTCTATGGGAAATGGTTTACCGTGCCAGTATATTGACGAAAGATTGTTCAGATGCATTGTGGGATTTTTTATTGACCTCTCTTCCGTGGATATTGCTTCGGAGCCTCGCAGTGGACATGGATTTTTTCTTTTCCCTCAATTTAACAATTCGTTCCCGCGAATCAACAATTCTTCCCACGATATAACAATTTGTTCCCTCGAATTAACAATTCGTTCCCACGAAATAACAATTCGTTCCCTTAATTTAACAATTCATTCCTTCGAATTAACAATTCGTTCCCACCATATAACAATTCCTTCAAACGAATTAACAATTCGTTCCCGTGGGAACGAATTGTTATTTCGTGGGAACGAATTGTTAAATTAAGGGAACGAATTGTTAATTCGTTGGGAACGGATTGTTAATTCGTGGGAACGAATTGTCATTTCATGGGAACGAATATTTCGTAGGAACGAATTGTTAAATTGAGGGAGCGAATTGTTATTTCGTGGGAACGAATTAATAAGAAAAATAATTCTACGTCCCTTCTACGGTGCTGCGTATATTGATGTAGGATGTCGATATAATAATCATAAATGTAACAAAGACTAAATAATGTATTTACGTCTCATTATATGGGACATTGTAGCTGTTTGGATAATCATTTGAGAGATATTGAAACTAAACGTCATTATACAATACAACATAACCTGTCTACATCGGACAGCTATACATCTTCAATCCGTTTAAATTTGATGGGGTTCACTGGACTGCATCTCTCACTACGCCATATGTTCATGATTGCAAGACACACATGGATGCCTTGGGGTTCTGATCAATCTGAATTCCAGCGGAACCTCTCTAAACCGGACACCCTGGGGATAATCCCCAGTGTGTCCGATTTAGAGAGGTTCCACTGCATAATTATGTGATTGCATACAATGGTAGTTTGCGGTGTACTAACACAGTGTATTAAATCATAACACACTAATGGAATCGATATGCAAATGAAACCGCTAAAGAAAGCATGTTGTGGGATCTGAACCACTTCAATACATGATGCTGTGCTGATGCAATACATAGAGTCTAATATTTGTGATGATACATTTGCTGCTTATTGGTGTACATACACAACTGCCAGCGTTAATCCTTCCAAGACTATCAACGTTTCTAAAATTATTTTCTGGCAATGACAACAGGAAATCAACCAATTTGATTTTCTGAGCCTGAGCTTTAGCTTGATTTCAAATACAATATGTAAGTATTTTGAAATAAAGACAAATATCGGCAAGGTTAACGCAGCCGGTAATGGACCACCAATGAATTGGCGTATTGACTTGGAGTTTTAAAGGCCGATAGCAACATTGCCGCGTAACGCAAAACTGGTTCAGTGAATGGATGTGATTATAATGTATATGACGTTGTGGTTGATGGACGAGTGCATGGAAAACGGGTTCCAAGCTCATAAACCGTGGAATTTATATGTGTGTTATTAACCCACGCGTAGGAATACATAACATGGTGTACGTTTAGCTTGCATGACTGTGTATGGATCCATATAAATGCAATCGACACATTAAAGCGGATTGTTATGGATGTAAATAGACAGATACAGTGCAACTTCTCTACAACAGCCACCCATGGGAAGACGCAAAACTGGCTGTTGTAGAGAGGTGGCTGTTGTAGGGAGGTTAATGCTGAATTAAATTGTGTCCTCTGCTGTTTATTTATTTTCTGCGATCATTCTCATCAAATACATGTTTTGACAGCATTTTAGAATCATTTCCAATGGAAATGATTCTAAAGTGCTGCCAAAACACGTTTTTATTGAGAAAGAATGCAACATCATACGGAAATTTTCGTGCTCAGCAGTTTAAGGGTTAGGAATAGAGGAAATCATCCATTTGGGATATAAAATAGAGGTGGCCATTGGGGGAGGATCGACTTTATATAGCAATATTAATACGATGAATATATAGTGTAGCGGATTGCAATGGCTGTTTAATACAACCAGTAGCATAGCCCTCTAACTGTATTTATGTATCTGATAGAACGTACATTTATCGAAATACAGACAAAACAGATCACGATAATTTGACACGCCAAGACGAAAAGGGAACTATTTATTTCATGAATGCAGTTTATGAAAATACACAATGTCGATGGTCGCTGTTTTGAGTCTACGGACTATGAACTAAGTTATGGATTGATATATTAAGTGTATGGTGATGAGGAAATTATCGGCGAAACCCTGGAATAAGTAGCAGCGCACGGACGGACCGACAAATATGCTTGGCGAACCGGTATGTTGATTTCTTATTAGGGTCATAGCAGTTAGTTATCTTATATTTAAGAGAGGGAATTGGTTCAGAGAACGTTCCATGCCATTGCATAGGAGCCATAAGCAATGTGTATGATCACGTGGTACTAACAACAACAACAAGTACTGAAACTTCCATCTGATTCAAAGTACGTATTCTTTTATATTGTCCTTACGTAACGGATTTTGATGAAATATGGCGCATTAAACGCGTCTTGTTAAGCTGCATTATGTGATTCAAAAACGACATAAGTCTGTGCCGATCTCCATGGACCACCAAATGCAGCTCAGGAAGACGCGTTTACTGTGCCATATTTCATCAAAATCGGTTTCATATTAAGGAAAATATCAAATAACACTTTCTTTGGAGTGGGCAAGATTTCAATACATGTACTTGCAGCCACTGTTGTTGTTGTTGTTATAGCCACGTGATCATGCACCTTGATAAAGTACCCTATGCGATATAGTACCACGGACCGCCATTGCGTATCGATTTCGCGGGTCAGGATCTACACTGTTTAAAACGGCATATCAGGATTGTTTTTAAAAATACATGTACTATAAACATAAAAACGTGTTTTCCTCATGGCACTGTGTAAGGTGGTTTATTTGAAGATATTTGACGATAGTAGGACCGCCGGATTGTTTCTATTTTCACCCATATAGGTACATAAATATCGGATTTACTCTCTTGTTGCGTTCAACAAGATAGAAAATCTGTTACTTATGTACTGATATCGGTGAAAATTGAAACAACCCAGCAGTCCTAGTATCGTCATATATCTTCAATTAAACCGCATTACACAGTGACATGATGAAAACACGTTTGTATTGCTTATACAGTGAAACCTCTCTAAACCGGACACCCTGGGAGGTCCCCATGGTGTCCGGTTTAGAGAGGTTTCACTGTAAATCAGGCATGCAATCATTCTGAGCCAACGTTTGTTCTATGCGATCACGAATAGACATTATCACATCAGATAAATGACAAAGAAACTCATCAAAAATAAGATCACATGTGTTTTCTTGGTGTCCAGTTTAGAGAGGTTCCACTGTAGTATTTTTTCAGAAAAATACTGACATAGCCCTTGAAGCTGTAATAAAGTCCACTATGCCAGTATTACGGGCCGCCTTTGCGTATCGATTTCGCGGTTATAGTAAAGTCGATTAACGTAATAACGCCACGTAAATAAGGCGACAAACCAATTATCTACCGTCAACTGCGGTGTTGACTGTCTGGTATAGGCAGGTAACATAGGGCTCCAGATAAGTATGTGTTAGCTGTCCGGAATACACACGTAACACAGTGGTACAAATAAGCACATGGTGTCTGTAAATGAGCCATTTATTGCTCCACTACTTTTTGTCACGTCCGCTTGTGGACAGCGCGATAAAGTCGGCACATTGGCGTACGTCCGTACAGAAAACTTTAACTAAAAACTTTAACCCAGGACGCACGTACGTCCGTACATTCCGTACGGACGTACGTGCGTCCTGGGTTAAAGTTTTTAGTTAAAGTTTTCGGTGTACTATCAAAGCCTCGGCGGGCACGACATGCGGGCCGCGGCCATCTAGTCTTTCAGTCTTATTTTCCCCATAATATGTACCCTTCGTACTCAGTATCTACACTATTTAACATATAGAGTTATTAGTGTTAATAAGGATAATTTCAATATCTTGCGACCATCCCGGCTGTGGCTGAAAATGTCAGCGGATGGAATTGAAACTACGTCACATGACAAACATGTTCAGCTGTTTTCTGCTTGAAAATGGTGTCAAAAATATGGCAACATGCTTGTGAAATACATCAGTACATCAATTGACCTCGTTCTGCAAGCGAACATATTGTGTATGTGACCTGAACACTTAAATGCGAAGATGTAATGGTTTTGTTGAAATTAAATGAGAATTGTTAATACTTTTAGTAATGTTACGTTCAACCAACGAAACGTAATTGAATACAGTTTTAGAATTAGGAGTGACATTGAAACATTGTATCAGCGTCACTGACACAACCATTACAAATCTACAGATATAGGTGAATAGTAGGTTAGTGGCGTGAATGGGAAAAAATATCTGGCAAGGAAACGGGATAGGCGAGGCTCTGCCGAGCCCATCTCGTTTCCGTGCAGCGCCAGATATTTTTCCCATTCACGGCACTAACATACTATACTATTTATCCCGTCAACACATACAAATAACATTAAAATGCAACAACAATAACCCCAGCCGCACCCTCAAAATCGGAGTATCGACTAGTATGACAACCGCACCTATTTGTACGCAGTATTGACAGGAAATCAACAATGTTTCACGGCACCGTCGAAGGTATAACTCTTGGAATCTACTCCCGTACCGTCCATAGCTAGCTACGGACGGTGCGGGAGTAATTGCAAGAGTTACCGTGTGTTTCACGGTACATATACACTGTGTTGACGGGATAACATATAATTATTTTCTAAATTAATGGATTTACATTTATTGAGCATAGGCTGCATATGCAGCCTATGCTCAATAAATGTAAATCCATCATATGTACAACCGATCGTATGTTTCCCACACCACAACACATAATTGTTTTATAGTATACAACGTTGTGTCCACCACTGGCTGTCACGTGATCACTTTGGGACTAATACTGGGCTTCTTTTTTATCATGTTTACTCGTTATGGTAGACTTTGTAGATCACTTTAGGTACAACAGTAGTATTCGAACCGACCAGTCGATATTGCGGAGTGTACAACACAATACCAATTGTAGAATATTCCAATAGTGAAAGTACGAAAACTGGATTGTATACATAGCCCGATTGATAATGTTCAAAGTGCATTACAGTCAATGAAATCATAAATCGTCATGTCATAGATCTATTTATCAGTGTACTAAACGTTATTTACTGACAAAAACCGCGAGTCCCGGGTACATAATTGACTAACGCTTCTTTCGAAAATATTGTCGTATTGTTACGCCCCCGCCATCGAATGGTGAGTCTCACCGACGTCGTACGTACTTCCCATCCTTTCCGTCCGTCACAAACTTAACTCTCGGGTAAATTTGTTATACTTTATGTTTAATTTCATGTAACTGCTTGATATTTCATACATGCATTCATCTGATGCTCCTCTATCATGCTATGATAAAGCCACAATCCTCTAGTCTTTTTTTCTTCAAATTTATCCTAGTGTTTTGACTGCCAGTGGGGCATTCGTGTGCCGACAGACGGCATTTCAATTTTCAAAGTTGTTGAGACCAGTAGCCTATTTCACCAACATTGCAAAGTATACTTTTCTAGCAAAGTATACTTTGAGGGAGTAATCATTTATTTTTCCTGAAATGCATTATTTCATATAGAACTAACAAATGCATATATTTCATGATTAAAAGTATGCAGACTTATTATACTTAATTTATTACATTATCACAGCCAAATTGGCTGTGATAATGTAATAAATTCAGTATAAAAACAATTAATAAATTTATCTCAAAATTGAAAATGTGTCCCTCAAAGTATACTTTGCTAGAAAAGTATACTTTGCAATGTTGGTGAAATGTGCTACAGATATGCGCTAAGATACGAGTACAAATTTGAACTGTATTCGAATGTTTAGTAGCACATGTAACCTGAATTTCTCAATGGAAACCTATTATCTTTGTGAACAGTCACACGTGTAACTATGGGGGAGAATATCAAATATTAATAAAATAACTGACTGTGATGCCGTTGAACATATGAAAAATCTCGGAATTCCTACGTGTTTTATAGCCTTGCCTGATGAACTGGATAACAAAAGATACCAGCCTGGTAGTCCATGACAAGCTAAATGCACAATAATTTCCTTAAACCATGGTTTGGAGCTTAAAATCCTTATAGTTTAGACACCTCAAACCCTAATTTCGGCTAAAATCGCCAATCGCCAATCGCCAATCGCCAATCGCCAATCGCCAATCGCAACCCTAGTTTGGGCAAGTATTGTGCACTTGGCGACAGAAACCACCGTTTCTGCTCTCAAACCAGGGTTTCTGATTTTAGACCGGAGTGGTAGTTTCAGTTGTCAAATGCACAATAATTCCGTAAACCCATAGTTGTGAGTCTAATCCATGGTTTATATAGGCTCCCAACCCCTTGTATGAGCAATTGTTATTTATTTGGCCAGAAACTGCCATTTGAGCTCGTAGTCCAATAAAAAGCCTAAACTTCTTCTCTATATGTGGCTGTGACTGGAGAAATAGGCTCATGGGTTTTGCGACCAGTGTAGATCCAGACCAGCCTGTGCTTCCGCACAGTCTGATCAGGATCTGCACTATTCGCCATTCCGTCAATGAAACATCCGTCATGTTTCTAACAATGAATCTAGATTGCTACCAGGCTACAGGCGGATGCTATTTGATCTGGAGCTACACAGGTCACAAATCCCATAAGCCCCATTTCTCCAGTCACAGCCACAGACATCTTGCGACGTTGCAGATGACGGTAGCTATGTAGCTGGAATTGGTCGATACCGGAGATAATTTACTTAACCCTCGAATTCGCGGATGACATGTCTTCGCTTCGTGCGTATTGATTTTTATAAGAGCACATCACTTATACATCATGTCGCATTTCTATGGAAGCCCTGGAGGGACTTCCGACTTTATTACTTCCGACTTCCGACTTCATTACTTCCGACTTCTAACTTCATCACTTCTGACTTCATTACTTCCGACTTCATTACTTCTGACTTCCGACTCCATCACTTCTGACTTCATCACTTCCGACTTCATTACTTCCGACTTCCGACTTCATTACTTCCAAGTCAGAAGTGATGAAGTCGGAAGTAATGAAGTCAGAAGTGATGAAGTCGGAAGTAATGAAGTCTGAAGTAATGAAGTCGGAAGTAATGAAGTAATGAAGTCGGAAGTCGGAAGTAATGAAGTCGGAAGTCGGAAGTAATGAAGTAATGAAGTCGGAAGTCGGAAGTAATGAAGTCGGAAGTCGGAAGCAATGAAGTAATGAAGTCGGAAGTCGGAAGTAATGAAGTCGGAAGTAATGAAGTCAGAAGTGATGAAGTCGGAAGTAATGAAGTAATGAAGTGATGAAGTCTGAAGTAATGAAGTCGGAAGTGATGAAGTCGGAAGTAATGAAGTCGGAAGTCAGAAGTAATGAAGTCGGAAGTAATGAAGTCAGAAGTGATGAAGTCGGAAGTCGGAAGTAAAGAAGTCGGAAGTCCCTCCAGGGCTTCCATACATTTCATCGAATGTCTTTCCCGCGTAATGATTTCCGAAATACAACCGTATTTTCTTTAATTGATAAAGAGTGTGCGGCTGGTCGGGAATTAACCTGAATTGTCTGGCTGTCACGCGGGGCGACTTATAAGGCTTGTAAGTCGCTCCGCGTGACAACCAGGAAATTGGGTTAATCGGGAGTTTACGAAGGGTAAATTTTACGGTGGGATTCATCCTTAACGGAATCCCGATATCCTTGGTTTGGCCCGCATGTACATTTTACTTTGGCTTTCCCGCTACTTGAGAGTTTAATCCGGCTATACCCATTATAAAAGTAGTAAGATTAGTACTAATAATATTACTTTTATGGGGTAGTGCTAAGTATTCCGGTGTGGTGAGGACCTGGCAACAGATCAGGTTATTAAAATTCCAGGGCTGAATATATATTAAGTATGGGATTAATAAATAAATACATAAATATGTAACTAAATAAATAATAAATTAATTAATAAATAACTAAATAAAATATATATATAATATTATATAACTAATATAAATTTTAAAAAAATGCAATGTACATAAATTAATAAATAACTAAAATAAATAAATAAATAAATAAATTATTCGTAAATGAAACACCCGCTACGCTTCAAACAAACAAGCAACATAGGTCGTTTTCAGGCTTACATGACGTAACACAGTCAGAAATGTCTATTGAACAGTGTGTGCTTTGCAGTTTATTCTGCCGTGCTACATAGCTGTTATTGGTCACATGTATTGTATATATATCAGTTTCACGACGAACATGGTACCAGCAACGTACACGTAAGCCAAATAAGATAAAAGTTACTCATCGTGAACTCATCAGTGGCCCGTGTCATTAAACTGTTCACGATTAAAATGTTTGTGCATTGTAAGTGCAACATTATGATGTTTTCATGTAAACAATTATTGGATTTACATTTATTGAGCATAGGCTGCATAAGCAGCCTATGCTCAATAAATGTAAATCCAATAATTGAAATTCCCAGACGATCCTAAATTTGCACTTACGAACATTTTAGTCGTACGAAGGTTAGTGAAACGGCCCCCAGTTTCATCGTGATCGATATAAAGTTCTGAGACGAAATAGTTAGTGAGGTCATAGCACACGTGACTAACTAGTCGTCTTTGGTGAGCCACATATGTGACATGCCATCCGATGTTGTACCTTCGGATATCTGCGTAATTTCATTAAATACGTTTACAAAGTTTGCAATATATTTTCAGAAATAAAGTCAAAACTTGACAAAACTTTCAGAGGGCATGCGGAATTTATTTCCGTATGTACCATGAAAGTTTGATAAACTTTTGAATCCATTTACGGAAAATATTGTAAAGTTTGTAAACGTATTTCATGAAAGTTACGCATATGTACGAATGTACAAAATCCCATGGCGTGTCTCATACGTGGCTGAGACTGGAGAAATGGGGCTTATGACATTTGTGACCAGTGTAGCTGCAGATCAAATATCACACACTCATGTAGCCTGATAGCGATCTATTTTGCTTGTTAGAAGCATGATGAGTGTTTCATTACACGAATGGCGAACAGTGCAAATCCTGATCAGACTGTGCGGATGCACAGGCTGATCTGGTTCTACACGTGTCGCAAACCCCATAAGCCCAATTTATCCAGCCACAACCACTTATCAACATTAGTTTCATGAGCAGACATTAAGCTAATTATAAGTATGTCAAACATTACATCACTATGGTACTATACCACGTGATCACTTTCCCTTATATGAATAAACGAGGACACTTCTAACCAACGCGGCCCGGGTTCGATCCTTGACCGGAATGATATGTGAGGTGGTATGGTGCTGCGTTTTTCTGGGTACTCCAGTTTCCTCCCACATTAAGAACCACCGTTATGCATCCAACGAAAGCATTGTATACATGTACGAGCTCTCACGCTTATTTTTAATCTCTGTAAGACTTATATGACCATGATGTTGAACAAGCATAAACACAACCATTAGCATTGACAATCAATCAATCAATCAATCAACCAATCAATCAACCAAACACAATTAGTGAGTTCAGTTCATTGCACAAACCTGAACTTGGAAGAAAGGCTGATGACGTCAGTAATCGAAGACAACCGGAAACTTCGGAAGTCGATCGGGGCATTGATCGATAATAGTCGGCATTCTGACTGCTGTTCTTTCCGAATTCTGATTGGTCAAAACGAACCGCATGACATGTCCGTCGTTTACTACGAGTGTAGACGACGGAGATATCTATCGAAGCCCTGGAGAGACTTCTGACTTCAATACTTCTAACTTCATTACTTCTAACTTCCTTGTTTGTAACTTCCTACTTCCTTACTTCTTACTTCTAACTTCCTTACTTCTACGTTTAACTTCATTACTTCTAACTTCCAACTTCATTACTTCTAACTTCCAACTTCATTACTTCTAACTTCATTACTTCTTACTTCTAACTTCCTTGCTTCTAACTTAATTACTTCTAACTTCATTAGTTCTTACTTCTAACATCCTTGCTTCTAACTTCATTACTTTTTAGAAGTAATGTAAGGAAGTTAGAAGTAAGGAAGTTAGACATAAGAAGTGATGAAGTTCGAAGTTCGAAGTAAAATGTAAAGAAGTTAGAAGCAAGAAGTAATGACGTTAGAATTATGAAGTAATGAAGTTGGAAGTTGAAAGTTAGAAGTAAGGAAGTAGGAAGTAAGGAAGCTAGAAGTATTGAAGTCAGAAGTCCCTCCAGGGCTTCCATATATATGTCTTGTATGAGTTGTGGTACACCACCGCCTGCGTTAATCTTGCTCAAAATGTTAACGTTTCTAAGGGGGCAGTGACCAGTTAATTTAAAATTATCCATTTCACTCCCTCGGACAGTATGTATTTAATGCAATATTCCAAATAAGTGGGCAGACTGCAATATGCGTTCGACATTTGTGACCTAGATACACTATAGGCTTTTACATAAACACAAATATGCTGCTCTATTAGTGCTCCTTACCTATGCAGGAATGTGAAATATCTCGGTGCAGCCTCTTTAAAATTATCCAATTTTGAGGTAAAATATTCACTTTAAAACCATACCGTGCCACGTCACTTACGGAACTACAGATTGAATGTTGCATGTGTTCTCAATCATTATCCAGAGGCAAATGTACTATCATGGTGAAAACCAGTTCCCATCCATGAGTTTTCTCTGAAATTAATTATTGTTTGAAACTCCCAGAAAAATCTGTTGTTTTGATTATTTTTTGTCACAACATACCCTCAATTCGTATTTGCCCATTTCTGATCAATGGGAACAGGTCAGATGGCACTGGAATGAGCATTCATCATCAATTAATACGATGTAAAATCTGAATAAAATACAAAATAATAATTAAACAATTAAAATGAATTTTAATCAGCAGAAAGTGTAATATTTATAAATTTCACCGGTGCCTTTATACGAAACTGGCGGCTAACTGGTCACTGCTACCTAAACAGCTGCTGTTAACATCAACTACTGTCTGTTTCACGAAAGCTGCCCAAATTTTACGGCCATATAAACAATTCGAAAACAATATTTTTTTCGATAATATTAAATTAAAGGAAAATTTAAGAATGAGCCTTCTTTTTATTTCGTGAAATTTTGTCAAATATTGATTTTATTGCGAAAAAACAATTTCCCCATGTTAAATCCCCATAGACATCTTCACAGAGTGAAGATGTCTATGGGGATTTAACATGGGGAATTTTTTTAGAATTTCAGAAATTTCAGAATCTAGCTATGTTTCGGAGTCAATTTCCAAAAAAATTAACTCCTCCCACACTCCTCTACCTCTTTTATCCCCATGTTAAATTCCCACAGAGAAATCAATTTTTCGTAATAAAATCAATGCTTGACCAAATTTCACGAAATAAAAAGAAGGCTCATTCTTAAATTTTCCTTTAATTTAATATTATCGAAAAAAAAAAATGTTTTTGAATTGTTTAAATGGCCGTAAAATTTGGGCAGGTTTCGTGAAACAGACATTTTTAGTAACAATAAGTAAGTACTTTGGTTCACAGACACGGGGTTTGCGGAATGTGAGGCGGGAAGGCGGATTTTTTAAATATATTTTTGTCACGCCCGCTTGGGGACAGCGCGATATAGTCAGCACATTGGCGCACGTACGTCCGTATTTCGGTATACCATCAAAACCTCGGCGGACGCAACATGCGGGCCGCGGCCATCTAGTTGTTCGATTTTCTGAATTGTTCAAGTAGCCAGATGCATATATGTGCTATAACGTTACTATGACCTCTTTAGACGTGAACAATCACCAGCTTTTCGTCAGACATGATTGGATTTAACACATTTTGCCTGGAAATGTTTTTTTATTGATCATCTGGCGAGTTTACAGTGCAATTTTATTTCTACATGACGATAAAATGCTCGACGCGCAAGGATTTTTCGGACGCGGCGATATCTGAGAACCAAAGTACTGTTTGTGGTCAAACAACAATCAAAACATTTCGTTGGCTGAGCATCTGAACATCAATTGGCGATGTCAACTACCGTCTGTTTCACGAAAACCTGCCCAAATTGTAAGGCCATATACACAATGCAAAAACAGTGTTCTTTTCGATAATATTAAATTTTTATCAAAATTTAAGAATGAGCTTTCTTTCGTGAAATTTGGTCTAATACTGGACCGATTTGCGAATTGTTATATCATGGGAACGAAATGTTAATTCGAGGGAACGAACTGTTAAATTGTGGGAACGAATTGTCATTTCGTGAGAACGAATTGTTAATTCGAGGGTACGAATTGTTATATCGTGAGAACGAATTGTTAATTCGAGGGTACGAATTGTTATATCGTGGGAAAGACTTGTTAATTCGAGGGAACAAATTGTTAAATTGAGGGAACGAATTGCTATTTCGTGGGAACGAACTATTAAAAAAAAATTCATGTCACCTGCGGGGCTCCGTAGTAACAACGAGTTAATTAATTGTGGCTTTCTCCTGAGGCACCTTGCATCCTACCTAATCAAGCGTACTATCAAGTTCAGTGTTTATCTCGGTGAACGCGAAAACTCATTACATGTCTTTGACAGCTGACGTACACTGGAGACGAACTGATTTGCATTCTAAACCGTGCAATCATGCTGTATTGTAATTTGTATCGTATTGTGTTATAAAGATAACATACGCTCATAATTGTAACTGTAACTGGAGAAATAGAGGATCTCAAACGAGTTTCCATTTGATATGAGATTTATGTCAGGCACAATTAATGCACAGAGCTTCTGACTGACGAGTTTCATAAATCTCATATCAAATGGAAACGAGTTTGAGATTATGTGTATTGAGGGAAATTGAGGGAACGAATTGTTATATCGTGGGAACGAATTGTTAAATTGAGGGACAACATTTTCTGCTCTTTGGAGTTTGAAGTGATGCATGTTTATGCATCACTTCAAACTCCAAAGAGCAGAAAATGTTGTCCCTCAATTTAACAATTCGTTCCCACGATATAACAATTCGTTCCCACAATTTAACAATGGTGTTGCGCGCGCAGCTGGGTTTAAAAACAATTCGTGAGAACGAATTGTTAATTCGAGGGAACGAATTGTTAATTCGTGGGAACAAATTGTTAAATTGACGGAACGAATTGTCATTTCATGGGAACGAATTGTCATTTCGTGAGAACGAATTGTTAATTCGAGGGAACGAACTGTTAATTCGAGGGAACGAATTGTTAACTTGAGGGAATGAATGTGTTGTAAAGGTGCTCTAAATTTTCTTTTAACTTTCACGAAGAATCGAGTACAGTTTATTTCTTATATTCACGTGCTGTAGGTTTTTTATTTACATTGACTGATTCTTCTTTAAAACGACAGCATTATGAGATTAATCATTACAATGCTGAATTAAATTGTGTCGTCTGCTGTTTATGTTTTATTTGCCATCTTACTCATGAAAAACATGGTTTGACAGTACTTTAGAATCATGATTCTAAAGTGTTATTAAACCATGTTTTTATTGAGAAAAAAGGCAAAATATTAAGCAACAGCAGACGACATTTTTAGTTCCCAGCATTCTAAGGATTAAAGCCAGCTATACAATAAAGAGTAACTGCTGCGATATGTTCCATAAAAATCAGTCGTTACATCAGAAAGATATTAAAGGAAAGTTCCTGTAAACACGTCTAACAAACACGCCGTTCGGAAATCACGTGATCCCACACGGTATGCCATAAATATGCTTGGTGCGGGTACACATACATGTGTGTCATTTTCAAAGCTTATATGAAGCGACAAAACTTGGTTTTCGACCATCATCCCCCACACTGTATTAATTCTGAAACAGCCCTTAGCGGCGGTCGATTGAAATCCATGCGACAGCGCTGTATCAGTATTTACTTTGACATTCCGATGGTTCGTCAATAATTGTTCGTTTCCGCAGGCGTTACCATGACAACGGACGGATAATTCTCCAGCACGGATGCACTAGTCTAATCTACGAATTCCCCCGTTGTATTGAATTTATTCACGTGGACGTGTTTTTTCTCTCTCAGCTAGTTTCTGTCTTAACCGTTTTATCCCTGATTATGTGACTTCAACTGTTCCATTGCTATTTGTTAGCTATTCCATTATTCATTAAGGGGGTATTTTTTTAAAAGGTTGAAAACTACTGACAAATGCTGCAGATCCTGATGAGACGGTTCGCTATGCCGTCTCACCTGGATCTACAATGCTTGCAAATATGTGACTGTGGCTGGAGAAATGTGGCTTATGGGTTTTGCGACCAGTGTAGATCCAGATCAACCTGTGCATCCGCACAGTCTGATTAGGATCTGCACTGTTCGGCCATTCCATCAATCAATGCAACACCCGACATGCTTCTGAAAAACGATATATATCGTTATCAGGCTACACGAGTGTACTATTTGATCTGGCTCTACACTGGTCACAAACCCCATAAGCCCAATTTCTCCAATCACAGCCACAAGCTGTTGTTCGGGTTAATTAACGCAGGCGGTTGTGTACAAATTCATAGCCTGTACCATGATGTCTGTACGGAGCCCCGCGGGGGACGTAGAATTATTTGTTATTAATTCGTTCCCACGAAATAACAATTCGTTCCCTCAATTTAACAATTCGTTCCCACGAATTAACAATTCGTTTCCACGGAATAACAATTCGTTCACTCAATTTAGCAATTCGTTCCCACGAATTAACAATTCGTTCCCACGAATTAGCAATTCGTTCCCTCAATTTAACAAATCGTTCCCCAGGAATAACAATTCATTCCAACGATATAACAATTGTTATTTCATGGGAACAGAATTGTCACATCGTGGGAACGAATTGTTAATTGCTAATTCGAGGGAACGAACTGTTAAATTGAGGGAACGAATTGTTATTTCATGGGAACGAATTGTTAATTCGTGGGAACGAATTGTTATATCGAGGGAACGAATTGTTAAATTGAGGGAACGAATTGTTATTTCATGGGAACGAATTTTCAATTCGAAGGAACGAATTGTTATTTCGTGGAAACGAATTGTTATATCGAGGGAACGAATTGTTAAATCGAAGGAACGAATTGTTAAATTGAGGGAACGAATTGTTATTTCGTGGGAACGAATTAATAGAAAAAAAAGCATGTTCCCTGTGGGGCTCCGTAAGTCTGCACTAGACTTGGTCAAGTATTCTGAGGTAAATTCTCGAAAGAACTTCACCACACCGCATTAAATCATTGTCATCCGCATCGGCAATATTTCAAATTTGTTCTGCGTTTCCCAGCGGTCCTGTCTAGATCAGATACACAATCGCATGCGGTAATCTTACCCAGGTTGTCATGGTTTCTGAACATCTATTGACGATACCAACTCGCAATCAAGCTGCTTGACTTCAAGCGCAATAGTCAAGAAATTTATAAATATTCGCAAGATTACCCCAGGCTGTAATGCAGCTCTACAAGTTGCTATGACTGGAGACATGGACCCTATTGTTGTGGCGACCAGTGTAGACCCATATCGCCATGCGCATCAGAAAATAATCGGCATTGTTCGCATTGCAGTCATCGCCAAACACACCATTCCTTCAGCAGTCATGATACATTTCTATACCGGTTCGCATTAAATACGCAATTTGTGTCGGTTACACTACCGCCTGCGGTAATCTTGCTATGATTTGAAGTTATTTTCATTTTAAAATACTTGAATATTGTGCTTGAAATCAAGGAGCTTGATTTACTGAGCCTGAGCTCAGCCAATAAAACTGCATGGGTTGGCGTTGTCAATAGACTTCCAGAAACATTGATAATTTGGGCAAGATTAATGCAGGCTGTTGTGTGGCAGAATCGTATGGTCAATAATCCGCTTGCTAAATCTCGCGGGTTATCTCCTCGTACAGGCGTATGAACTTTGCTCTAAGCAGTAGCACTTATCACGTCACCTGCACGTGGGCAATGTATGGACATGAGGATGTGATAACACAGTTAGATCACGTTCGTCCGCATGTACGAGGAGATAATCCACTCGCTAAAGCTCGCGGATTATCTCCTCGTACATACGGACGAACCGTGCTCTAATATTACTTATCCCGTCAACACAGTGCGTATGTGCCGTGAAACACGGTGCCGTGAAACATTTTTGATATCCAGTCAATACAATTTTTGCATTTTACAGCCATTTGTAGGTGTTGACGGGATAAATAGAATAGTAGGTTAGTGCTATGAATGGGAAAACATATCTGGCGCGACACGGAAACGGGATGTGCTCGGCAGAGCCTCGCCCATCCCGTTTCCTGAGTCTTGCCAGATATGTTTTCCCATTCACGGCACTAACCTACTATTCTCTATGTATCCCACTTCAGCCATATTCACGAGAGTTCCCCCCACACCGAGTTATTAGGAAAACCAGACATGGTACGGATATCGGGGTGTGTTAAATTGCTTACAGCACGGTTGTCCATCTGTACGGTCAATAACCCGCTCTCTAAATCTCACGGAGTATCAACTTGTTCGTCGCTAAAGCTCGTGGATTATCTCCTCGTAAATCGCTAAATCTCGTGGATTATTTCCTCGTAAATCGCTAAAGCTCGTGAGTTATCTCCTCGTAAATCGCTAAAGATCATGGATTATCTCCTCGTAAATCGCTAAAGCTCGTGGATTATCTCCTCGTAAATCGCTAAATCTCGTGGATTATTTCCTCGTAAATCGCTAAAGCTCGTGAGTTATCTCCTCGTAAATCGCTAAAGATCATGGATTATCTCCTCGTAAATCGCTAAAGCTCGTGGATTATCTCCTTGTAAATCGCTAAATCTCGTGAGTTACCTCCTCGTAAATCGCTAAATCTCGTGGGTTATCTCCTCGTAAATCTCTAAAGCTCGTGGATTGTCTCCTCGTAAATCGCTAAAGCACGTGATTATCTCCTCGTAAATCGCTCAAGTTCGTGGATTATCTCCTCGTACATACGGACGAACCGTGCTTTAATATTACTAAAAAAAACAATTGTCTTTCTATTCCAGGAGTTGGTGGGCAGTACAACACAGGAGCGGAATTGGCGTGGCATTATCATCGCGCTACTGGTCATCTTGACCGTTCTCGGACTCATAGTGACCGCTATCGTCCTCGTCACACCCAGTAAGTAAGGGCGGGGTGGGTGGTGGTGCGGGCTTTTGGTTTGGTGGGCAGGGGCGGGTATCGTCTAGAATGGACGGGGTGTGAAATCATCATCGCCTTGCTGGTCATCTTGACCGTTCTCAGACTTACATGTATAGTGACCGCTCTCGTCTCAGCGATCACACCCAGTATGTTAGGGCGAGGGTTTGTATGGGGCATACATGTGGGTGTACATACAGGGGTGTTGCACGCCAGGAAAGGTCGGGCTGATCTGGCCGGTTGGTGTGTGGACATCTACACTTGTTTGTGGTTTATTTCATTCTATTTTAATCTACTCTTAAGACATGTGAATAAATCATGTGATGGTTCATTTGCGCTGTCACCATGCTCAAGATTAGCGGTAGCTATGCAACGTGGGGCGCAACAAAGATATAAACCAACAACAGGTATCGTTGCCACCGATAGTTTTAACCAGGATAAGAGCGGTAGCAACGGCAACTGCAAAACTTATGTCGTTTTTGCGAAGAATCGATTTCCGTGTCGGAGACACGGAAATCGATTCTTAGCAAAAACGACGAATGGTTTATTTTTATTTTTGTTGTGTGTGTTGGCTTATTGGTGTGTAGTCCTTTTAAAGTTTCAATAGAAACATAGTATTCAAGTAATGTATTTCATGTATATGCTGAAATGTAATTATAGCTTCTCATTAAATGAGCCGTCTCTTATAATTCTTACAGAATGGCAATTATACATGTACCTGTATTGTTTTATTGCTATGTATTTTATGATGTACAGTTGATGAGACGTAAATAAACAATTGAACAAATAAATTGGCTACATCAATCAGCCAGATGCCTGTGTTGGTTGTGGGTGTTGGCGGCGGTGGGGTATAGGTAGATGTGGGGTGGGCGTGGAAAAGATATAGCGTCATATATGGCTGTGACTGGAGATATGGTACTTGTTATGGGATTTGTGACCAGTTTAGCTCCTGATCAAACAGCACACTCCTATACCCTGAACACAATCTATATCAAGGTGTATGATCACGTGGTACTAACAACAACAACAAGTACTGAAACTTCCAGAATCCATCTGTTTCAAAGTACGTATTCATTTATATTGTCCTTATTACGTAACTGATTTTGATGAAATATGGCGCATCAAACGCATCTTGTTAAACTGCATTTGGTGGTGTCTGCATTTTCGCCCAAACTTCTCTACCGACACGGACATCGATTCTTCGCAAAAACACCGAACTCCATGGACCACCAAATGCAGCTCTTGAAGACGCGTTTGCTGCGCCATATTTAATCAAACTCCGTTGCATATTAACGAAACTATCAAATAATACTTGCTTTGGAGTGGGCGACGTTGTTGTAACCACGTGATCATGCACCTTGTATATTGCGTATTAGAGGCATGCCGGGTCATTGACTGAATCGCGAACAGTGCAGGCCCTGATCAGACTGCGCGGATGCGCGGGCTGATCTGGGGCTACACTGGTCGTATAGCCCATAAACCCTATTTCTCCAGTCACATACACACAATCCCCATTTCTCCAGACAAAATGTGCACATAACTAGATGTATGTGATTTTGTACCTAAGAATATATGCGATATCTGAAGAAAACAATTTTCCGTAAATGACGTCGACGGCTGATGAAATATTCATAGCCATTTGCTATGAACATTTCGTCATCTTACGACGTCATTTACAGAAAATATCACAGTTTCTGTAAACATATTTCATGAAAAATCGCACACGTCTTTACATTTGTAGGTACAAAATCACACGGGGCGCGTCACGTACATATATGTTCGTCTAGTAATGTGCACATTTTGTCTGGCGAAGGTAAATTTTACTGCCAGTTTCCAAGATTAATTACTCAATTAAGCTGGAATGCAATGCTCATGTTCCGTGCAACAAACAAATGCACGGGCCCTTCAGTGATTGGTATTATCGATCAAGAACAGGCGAAGTCTGAATTATTTTGCGGCTGAAAGCAACGACATCGGGCTTAACCCTCGCTACGCGGGAGACGACAATTGTCGTCTGCTGTTTTTCATGTTTGCCTTAATTCTTTGTCATGTTTTGACAGCACATGATAATCGTCTCTTAGCAAAAACATGTTTTGACAGCACATGAGAATCCCAGTGGAGACTATTCGGAGACGAAAATTGTCGTCTGCTGTTTTTCATTTTTGTCTTAATTCTTAGCAGAAAAAGCTGTTTTGACAGCACATGAGAATCGTCTCCAGTGGATACGATTCTCATGCGCTGCCAAAACAGGTTTTATAGAGAAATATTGAACATAAAACATTTCCAGCAGACGACAAAATTTAATTCAGCATAGTAAGGGTTGATGCATTGCTGGCTAGTTCAAAGGCCCTCCCGATACGCCGACACACGCCTTTACAATTGTACACGTGTATCGTTATCTGAATGCCAAACAGTGCGGGCCCTAATCTGACCGCGCATTTACGTGGTCGTATTTTGATATACGCGCATTTGAGAGAGAAAGAGAAAACGAGGGAGAGAGCGAGACTGAGAGAAAAAAGTGAAATACATAGAAGCACGCATGCATCACGCACGCACGCACGCACGAGAGAGAACGCAAGAGAGAGAGAGACATAGAGAAACAGAGAGAGAGAGAGAGAGAGAGAGAGAGAGAGAGAGAGAGAGAGAGAGAGAGAGAGAAAGCGATAGAGAGAAAGAGGGAGAAATATGTAGTTTTCTCCTGACAACTATATAGCGTTAACAGCATACATGTGTGTTTTACCAGCCTCACAAATATCTCTGTTTCTGACATACGTACTGAATGCTTTTCTGAAACAATGACTTTTCTGAAGCAATGACGCAGAGTAAAGATACCGATCACCTGTCGGATTAATTCACATATTTAGTTTCTAACGTGATCTGAAACGCAACACGTCCCGGTTTGTCGTGACCTGTAACCGATTCTCGAAATACATTATGTCATATAGAACTAACCACTGCATATATTTGATGATTAAAAGTATGCAGAATTATTATACTGAATTTATTACATTATCACAGCCGAAATGGCTGTGATAATGTAATAAATTCTGTGTAATAAAAATTAATAAATTTATCCTTAAATTGAAATTGTTTCGCTCAAAGAATACTTTGCTAGATAAGTATACTTTGCAATGTTGGTGCAATAGGCTACTGAAGCGCAACACGTCCCAGTTTGTCGTGTCCTCGTACTTCTACTTATCGTCCAGCTTGTATGCAATATTGGTGGCAAACAAAGAAGTTAATCACTGCCGAGTACGGAATATCGTGTTGCTTCCGGACATTGCCTTATATATTATGTATGCCCGACAATTAGTTTTCTTCCTACATCATCAGCTGCGCTAATATTGCCAATACTTGTTATTATCTCTGTACTTGAATATTGTGCTTGAAATCGAGCAGTTTGGTTTGCCTGAGCCTGAGCTGTGCTACAGCTCAGGCTCAGCAAATCAAACAGCTTGATTGTGAGATGAGATTGCCAGTAGATGGTAAAAAAACGCTTAATCTCGCCATTATTTGTACTTATTTTTAAAAACAAATACTCGAATATTGTGCTTGAAAATCGAGCAGTTTGATTTGCATGATCCTGAGCTGTGCTAATAGATAATGCCAATAGATGTTCAGTAGCGTTGACATCTGAGCAAGATTAACGCAGGCGGTGGTGTATATTATGATTAGTTTGGTTCCACATTAAGTAGTCGCCATCTGTCGCAAGCGCCTGTCTAGCATGGGGGAGAGACTATTAAAGCTTAAAGGTACATGCCCGCTCAGTAGGCACAAAATGTTCTTTATAGGAATTAAATAAGTGTATACTTGTGTCAGTATTCCACCAGTTCTAAAAATTACGAATGACCGCTATACAGATATAATCATTTAGTAATATTTGTTTTACGCGCGGTGGTATCCGGCTATTTTCATATGCAAATGAGGCATGATACTTTTTAATAATTTATACTAATTAAATGCGTCAACTGAAAAAAAGTATATGTTTGATAGATTATTAGTATGATCATTGCACATCAAAAAGTAAATACAGAAAATAAATTTAATAATATCCGTTAACATTTTAAGGAAACACGATTATCGCCCCTGATATCAGTGTGAAAATTTACGTCTGATATAAAATGCATAATAATGACAATCAATACGTGGGGTAATGGTGTGCACTGTTGTGCCTACTGAGTGGGCATGTACCTTTAAATATTGAGCAATTGTTCTATATTTAAAATTTACTTGGTCTGGCGAATGCGACGGCGTAAATTAACGGTACATGTATGGATTCACCTTATATGAATCATGATTTGTCTGGTTTGGCCCTCAAGTACATTTTTATCTTTGGCACTTTTCTTACCTGTGAGTTGAATTGGGTCATTGCCCATTATAAAAGTAGTAAGATTATTACTGATCATACTGCTTTTCGAAGGGGGCCAAGTGATTTTGGTATGGCGAGGACCTGGCATCATATCAGGATTAGTTTGATTTCAGGGCTGAATATATACTTTTTTTATTGTAAATATTCAGTTCTGATTTTCGGACCCCCCCCCCCCCCCACACACACACACTTTTGTACATGTACTTTAACAAGTACATGTACAGGTAACATATGGGATTTAGTACTAAACTCTTGGTCCGGCCTTAAATGACCATATATGTTGATAGGACGTTAAACCTCAACAAACAAACAAAGGAACTAGTCTCTCCTCCCTGCTAGACATGACAAAGACACGGACACAGGACTTAGTGCCGGGCCAGATATTTTCCCATTCACGGCACTAACCTACTATTCTGTTTATCAAGTCAGCACTATAAATAGCTTTAAAATGCAAAAAATAACCACAGCCGCATCCTCAAAATCGGAGTATAGACTCGTATGACAACCGCACATATTCATTCGCAGTGATTAGGTCGTATTGACAGGATATCACGGCACCGTGTTTCACGGCACATACACATTGTGTTGACGGGATAATTCGGGCTACACCGACACTACAGTAGCGCTTTTCTGCTCCTTACCTATTTGTATATACTAATATCGTATACATATCGTAATCGTATAGTATTTGTATATTTAATGAGCATATCGTATGATCATATAATATTGGTATGTTTGTACCGTATCATCGTATAGTACAAACGTACTATACGAATATTATACAAACATACGATATCCGTTCGTATATACGATATATCCGTACGGATATGGTATGAATATACCATAATCTGGTATGTTTGTACGATCGTATAAACGTAATATTTGAATGGTATATCTATACGATATTGGTTGGTATGTACCGTACAAACACACCGTACGTTTATATTATATGCATATCGTATAGAAAACATATCGTATAGAAAACATATCGTATTGGTATAGTATACGTATAGTATTGGTATAGTACACAGGCGATTCTAGCGTGTCTTGGATGGTCAATTATTGTTTGTATATACATAAAACACCTTTCTAAACAATGTACACAACAATTCAAAAGTTCCCGGGTGTAAATATAATAATACTTAGAAAGGTACAAAACTCCCATTCGCCACCATTGTAACGAAAACTCACACAATGTAGACAATTGGAACTCGCCTATAAAACGCATTCAGCGTGTCGTAACTGCTGTTTGGGGTGAATTTTCGACATAAAGTTTACAGTTACCAATACATTAACATAAATCTCAAAGATTTCGGGTGTAAGCTGTACTAAAAACGCGTCTTACTAACCTAAATCCGCTTTTTAAAATCATACACCTTTGTTTCCTGATTAAAAATGAATGTTAGCCGCCATCCTTGAAAATATCGAATCACGTGACACGCACTGATTTGGTTGGCTAATGGAAATGACGTCAGTCTCCAGTAACCAACCAAACCACTGCGTGCACGTGATTGAAACATTTTCAAAGATGGCGGCTAATAGTCATTGAGAATGCGGAAGTGAACGTGTATGATTTTAAAAAGCGAATTTAGGTTAGTGAGACGCATTGTTAGTACAGTTTACACTCGAAATCTTTGAGATTTATGTTAATGTATTAGCAACTGTAAAATCTATGCCGAAAACCCACCCCAAGCAGCGGTTTCGACACGCTGTAATGCGTTGTATAGGCGAGTTCCAATTGTCTACATTGTGTGAGTTTTCGTTACAATGGTGGCGAATGGGAGTTTTGTACCTTTCTAAGTATTATTATATTTACACCCGGGCACTTTTGAATTGTTGTGTACATTGTTTAGAAAGGTGTTTTATGTATATACAAACAATAATTGACCATCCAAGACACGCTAGAATCGCCTGTGGTATAGTACGTATAGTTGACCTGCAGAAAAGCGCTACTGTAGCTATTTCTCAAGTCAACTTATATGTACAGGCACAAACCGTATTTAACAGAATGAAATAGTGCATTCAATTGGTTTTCATAGTGTCATAACACAGTGTAATAAAATATAATGCACATTATCACACGAACACCTGATTATGACGTGCTGTAACCCATTTCATAAATGTGATATGACACACGAGTAATAACATCTACAGCGTATTTGATTGACTGGCCGCATCACCGTAATAACGTATTCGTATTCCGCGCAAGCTTCCAAATGATGGTCCTAATGGCGCGACAAAGTAACGATATGTTGACGTCATCCTATGTTAATCGTCATTAGCAGCGTCGGTGACTCAGCAAAGTCACAGCAAGCGTTCCCGTTCGGTAATATGAGGTGCTTACAAAAAAACGGGAACCTATACTATGGCATATTTATTATTTGTTTATTGCTAGTATTGAAACTATTTTTCTCGGTGTAGATTTTAAACTTGATGCGAAAATAGTCAATGGCGTCTTCTCGCTGAAACGTATCGGATATATATCTCCAAGTTTTCTGCTATTTGGTGTGTGAAGTCATGTGATAAACAGAATCTCAAACTTGTTTCCATTTGATGAGATTTATGAAATAAATCTCTCATATCAAATAGAAACTCGTTTGAGATACTACTCTATACTGTATATAAAATAGGTATTCATAAATCCAGCACAAAAATATTTACACAATTCCCTAACATTTGATTGGCCCGTAGCAAGTCTCTGTCCAAAATTTATATCCCAGTAAACTCCCATGCCGAACTACTTTCCGTAACCGTGAGGCGCAGTTAAAATAATTCTTAAGAAAACAGAAAATAAAAACATTTTCTTGATGAATTTATTTCAAATGCTGGAATTATAAGGAATGAATGGCCTTCGTCCAGTATTCCCGCGACTTTTCCAAGTTTATACCCCGATAAATTCCACAAAAAGGCCATTCATTCCTATATTAAATTCGACCGTGACAGAAAACACGTCACGTGGTCAGTGGAAAATCAAAGTGTACTTTCGAATTGTTGTGAGTGTTGTGTACTACCACAATGCATAACATACGCCAATACTCGCATTATCCGTAGCCTATTTATTACACCAACATTGCAAAGTATACTTATCTAGCAAAGTATACTTTGAGAGAGAAATTTTAAACATACAGATAAATTGATTAATTTTTATTATACTGAATTTATTACATTATCACAGCCATTTTGGCTGTGATAATGTAATAAATTCAGTATAATAATTCTGCATACTTTTAATCATCAAATATATGCAGTGGTTAGTTCTATATGAAATAATGCATTTCGTGAAAAATAAATGATTACTCCCTCAAAGTATACTTTGCTAGATAAGTATACTTTGCAATTTTGATGAAATCGGCTACTGGGGAGCTATTTACAACTTCCGCCATTTCAATACATATTACCATAGAGCATAGCTGGCAGACTAATGTAATGTAGACATATTGAGTCGTTTTAATGCCGCGTAAATGGATTAAAAGACGCATCGCGTCATTTACGAACGTCTGGTCTGACACATAGAGTAGTTCTAACTAATGGACACTTGTAATTAGAGATGAACTCATCGCATTCAACGAATCGCTATTTTTAGCCGATTTTGATTGTGGAAAATGGGAAGCTGGGAAAATGCGCTTATTGTTTGCCCTAGTTTCACGACCAATATAAGCACAGTAGTGTGTCTTAATTCGAATATTGCGAATTTATCACCAATATGTATTAAATTGTTAATTGTTGTAATAAGTACAACGTTATATATATAACTACGTCACGCCTTGTCGTCGTAAGTTTACAGAGACGCGTTGCGTTTTTACGAACAATGACAAGGGATTCGTGATAATCGTCGAACATTACCACAAAAAAATACGATTTGCAAATGCAGTTGTAAATTGCACATACAGTCGAATCTTGTTGGCTCGAACAGGGTAGTGAATTCGTTATCTGTTCGGCCCATCTGTTGTTCGACGTATCAAGTGTTTTAGTTATATTACGTCACAAACTATGCTAATATCGTCACAGTTTACGACACAAACGCCTCCTTGCATCTGCGTGAACCTCAATGTGAGTAGAACACAATTAGTATAAGTTATTTTTCACATATTGATTTTTAACTCTTTGCATGCTAGCGGTGAAAATAACATCCAACAAATTATGAGTATGTTTCTTATTTCTCTCTGTAAATATGTCTTGGAATTTCATTAGAATTGCGTCCTCTCTGGACGCAATTCTAATGAAATTCCAAAACATATTCATGATATTTACGGGGAGAAATACAAGAAAATATGATGATTTGTTGTCCGCTGATGAAATATTTATAGCCCACACATTTCCCAGCATACAAATAGTTAAGGAAATAAATGTGAGGGAGCGTTAGCAACCGCAGCACTTAGTTCCTGAAAAATCCAATATGTGAACAATAACGTTATTATAATCAGCCAGGTTTATAATGCAGTCTCCCATCT
This sequence comes from Conchocele bisecta, assembly GCA_029237695.1. NCBI lineage: Eukaryota > Metazoa > Mollusca > Bivalvia > Lucinida > Thyasiridae > Conchocele > Conchocele bisecta. The sequence goes on from CM055280.1 coordinate 63,955,376, forward strand.
GAGTATTGATTTGTTCAATTCCTGTCGAACAGGTAGGAATTAAATCTGGTAGTATATAACTTATTTGAGTTAAAGGTACATGCCCACTCAGTATTCACAAACTGTTCTTTATAGGAATTAAATAAGTGTATAATTGTGTCACTAGTCCACCAGTTCTAAAAATTACGGGTGCCCGCTATACAGATATAATCATTTAGTATATTTACTTTACTGATAGTGACGCGCGGTGGTATCGGGCTATTTTCATATGCAAATGAGGCATGATATTTTTTTTAATTATTTATACTAATTAAATGCGTCACCTTAAAAAATAATATTTTCGACAGATCATCGAGTATGATAATTGCACATCAAAAAATAAATACAGAGAATGAATAGTAATGTCCGTTACCAGCTTAAGGAAACACTGTTATCGCCCCTGATATCAGTGTGGAAATTTAAGTCTGATATAAAATGTATAATAATGCCAATCAATACGTGGGGTAATGGTGAATGAAAGTTTATTTTGCCAGAAACTGTCTCAGATGATGTCTCTGATATAAAGAACATTTTGTGCCTACTGAGTGGGTATCTACCTTTAAATATTGCAATATTTGAAATTTAGGAGCGCAGCACTGGCCACCCATTGGACAGTAGGGCGAAGTGTAAATACTACGTATACGCGAAACAGTGATCACCAGGGATCGGGACAATCATAACGAATATCACTACATGACTGACGCATGTGAATTATCTCTCTCCACAGAGACAGAGAATGGAGAAAGCGGCAAGAAACTGGAGTTCAAGAGTTTCATGCGTCACGAATACGAACCAAAGGTCTTTCAGCCAATATGGCTGCCAGGTACGACCAAGAACGTGTACATATTGCTACACAATCACCTGCGCTACTGGGAGCCGTTTCACTAAACTTCGTACGACAAAAATGTTCGTAAGTGCAAAAATATGATAGTCTATAAATGTTTTATTGTAAACAATTATTGGATTTACATTTATTGAGCATAGGCTGCATATGCAGCCTATGCTCAATAAATGTAAATCCATTAATTGAAATTTATAGACGATCCTAAATTTGCACTTACGAACATTTCAGTCGTACGAAGTATAGTGAAACGGGCCCCTGGTGCACATATGTCAACGCTTCTGACCATCTATTGGCAATCTCAACTCGCAATCTAGCATTTTGATTGGCTGAGACTGAGCTGTAGCATAGTTCAGTCTCAGTCATTCAAACTGCTTGACATGAGGCACACGCTCTAGCTCAGCCAATCAAACTGCTTGACATGAAGCACAATATTCAAGTATTTTGAAATAAATAAAATGACAAATAATGGTAAGACCGCCTGCGCTAAGCCTGCCAATATTTTTCAATTTCTTTATTCCAGAAAACAATAAATACACATCAAAAATAAAAAGAGAGAATAAATAGTTGTTCACGTTAACTTTTCTTCAAGGAAACACGGTTATCGCCCCTGATATCAAGAGTGGCAATACACCTTTGATATAAAATTATTATTATGATAATATAGTATTGTGCTTGCAATAATTATCATAATATAGTAGTGTGCTTGCAATAAAGCAGACTGACATGCTAAGTCTGAACTGTGTTACAATTTTCTTAATTGGCGAATTGGCATTGTCAATAGACGTTGATGACCTGGTCAAGATTAATGCAGGCGGTTGTGTATGTGCACATATATTAAATGTATATTCCACTGTTTCACATATACAGTAAACACCCGTTTAATCGACTTTCATTGGGCCATGATAATAAATGTTGTAAAAACGTGTAGCCCAACCAGTTTGCTCTTATTTATAAAGTATGTAGAGAGAAATAACCTGCCTATGTGCTACATGTATCGAACTAGAGCAATAAAATATGCGTAAGCTGATAAATTAAATTATTAAACAAGTAATACACTTGTTTTTAAAACTATATATTTAGCCACCATACTAAAATCCCATATAAATAAAGGTTATTTTCTCAACAAGTTCAATATTTGGGAGGTACCCAGGGTGTCCAGATTGGAGATGTTCTAATGTAATGTGAATCAAGTATTCCGTGTCGTGCTTTACGTATTTTATTCACTAATATTAATGACTATGGCATACTGTAACAATGAGTTACAGGTCACAGTTAACGCAAGTGCGGATCCTGGTGGTTCGGTATATCGATGCTTTACTGTATATGTGACAGTAACGGGACACAATGGGCATATGGGATGTTTGGCAGGTGTAGCTCCTGATCGCTTACTGTCTGTTTCACGAAAGCTGCCCAAATTTTACGGCCATATAGACAATTCAAAAACAATATTATTTTCGATAATATTAAATTAAAGGAAAATTTAAGAATGAGCCTTCTTTTTATTTCGTGAAATTCGGTCAAATATTAATTTTATTACGAAATATTGATTTGTCTATGGGAATTTAACATGGGGGAACAAGTGGAAAGGAAGTGTGGGAGGAGTCAAAAAACGAAAAATTTTGGAAATTGATTCCGAAACCTGACTAGATAGCTTGGATATGATCTAACTAAGAAAACAAAAGTTAAATTTTAAAAATCGGTCCAGCATTTCTGAAATTCTAAAAATTTTCCCCATGTTAAAAGAAAGCTCATTCTTAATTTTTCCTTTAATTTAATATTATCGAATATAATATTGTTTTTGAATTGTCTATATGGCCGTAAAATTTGGGCAGCTTTCGTGAAACAGACTGTAGTACACTCATGTAACCGAATTATAAACTATATGCATTGCTTGTTAGAAGCACGACCGGTGTTTCATTGATGGAATTGCGAACAGTGCAGATCTTGCAAATGAGTGGTCAGAGCATTTTGTGGAGAACAGACACAACAGCAAAATAGTGAACTACATGTAACCATAGTAACTGGAACCCGTTTCACTAAACTTCGTACGACTAAGATGTTCGTAAGTGCAAATTTAGGACCGTCTGGAAATATTATTTGATGGATTTACATGTAATGAGCATAGACTGCATATGCAGCCTATGCTCAATAAATGTAAATCCAATAGTTATCTAAAAGAAAATAGTGTTAATGTGAAATTTAGCACTTACGATTTTTGTTGTCGTACGAAGATTAGTGAAACGGGCCCCTGTTGTTGTACATGTAGCTGGCCATGTTCTGTTGCAGGTGGGGAGCGGTTCTTATACAGGAACACGGAGGGAGCCGTCATTGAGTACGACTGCGCCACGAATGACACGGGCCGGGTCATTATGGATAACTCAACATTCGTAAGTCGATCTGTAGATATACTACTGTAGGTTTCACGAAAGCTGCCCAAAGCAATAATTGTTTCGATAATATTTAATTTTGGCAAAATTTAAGAATGAGCCTTCTTTTTATTTCGTGAATATTTGGTCCAATATTGATTTTATTACGAATTTGTTTTTCTAATTTCTGAAATAGTGGACCGATTTTCAAAATGTAACTTTTGTTTTCTTAGTTAGATAATTTCCAAGCTATCTAGCTAGGTTTCAGAATCAATTTCCAAAGTTTTTGGTTTTTCGACTCCTCCTCCAGGTTCTCCACCTCTTTTTCCCCATATTAAATTCCCATAGAGAACTAACTGATTGTTCGCAATAAAATCATTATTTGACCAAATTGTTATAAAATTTAATATTATAGAAAAATATATTGTTTTTTGTATTGTTTATATGGCCGTAAAATATGGGCGGGTTTCGTGAAACAGACAGTAGTGACATTTTGTTTTTGTTCACATATTGGCTTTTTAAGGAATTAAATGTGAGGGATCGTTAGCGACTGCAGTTCCCTACAAATACAAGATGTGAACAATAACATACGCATAGTTAGCCAGGTATATTACACAGTCTCCCATCCGAGTATTGATGTTCCATTTCCTGTCGAACAGTTAATTATTAAAACTGGTAATACGTTCCTTATTGATGTTAAATTACGATATTATGTGAAATAAGTGGAGAGCGTTTTTGGCCAGCGATTTGCTTAGAAACTAAGGCGAATTATAAATGTTAAGATACAAAAATACAGTCATAACCATCCATACTAGGAATTTAACTTAACTCTTAGACCGCTACTCACAACAATTGTCGTCTGCTGTTGCTTTTATATCTTGCATTATGACTCAATAAAAACATGGTTTGACATCACTTCAGAATCATTTCCAATGGAAATGATTCTGAAGTTCTGTCAAAGCATGTTGTAAATTATTCTAAAGTGCTGTTAAAGCACGTTTTTGATGATAAAAATGTAAAATAAAAAATAAACAACAGACGAAAAAAAAAATAAGATGCGAGTTTTGACATGTTTGCAATATTTACGAAAGTTGACCAAATGTTTAGAGCAAATGCGGAATTCCCTCTGAAACTTTCGTCAACTTTTGCCGTCATGTAGAGAAAATATCAGTGAAAATTCGCACATGTTCTTAGGTGCAAAATCACATTGGTTTTTCTCATAATACAGTTATCGTAGTTTCAATCAGATGCCATATAAAAGGGCGTATTCCGGATACTGTGACTGAAACGTGCAATAAATGGCGTGCTCCGGAAAACAGGGCGTGGTCTACTATACATATGGGTGTGTCGGAATAACGGGGCTTGTGGGATCAGCCTACGCATCTAATCAGGGTCTATACTGTTCGCCATTGCATTACTGAAACTCCCGTCATGCCTCGAACCAGCCAGATAGGTCGTGATAATGATACTTGAGTTTGCTATTTGATCACGAGCCGCACTCGTTAGAAAAAAAATACATGTACATGTAAACCCAATTTATCCCGTCAACACAGTGCGTATGTGCCGTGAAACACGGTGTCGTGAAACATTTTTGATATCCAGTCAATACTATTTTTGCATTTTAAAGCCATTTGTAGGTGTTGACGGGATAAATAGAATAGTAGGTTAGTGCCGTGAATGGGAAAAAATATCTGGCGCGGCACGGAAACGGGATGTGCTCGGTAGAGCCTCGCCCATCCCGTTTCCTGAGCCTTGCCAGATTTTTTTTCCCATTCACGGCACGAACCTACTATTCTCTATATCCCAAGATAGAATGGCGATCGTTACCAAATGCGCTAACCGGACAGCCGTGTGCAAGTGTCGGGTTTATTTCAAAATATAGAGAATAGTAGGTTAGTGCCGTGAATGGGAAAACATATCCGACAACGCTCAGGAATTATTTCTCATCAGAAGTATATGTAGTGACAACCATTTGAACCGTCTCGCCGAGACATTTCAAATGAGTGGTCACAACATATACTTTGGTTCAGAAATAAGGAAAATAGATAGAGAATAGTAGGTTAGTGCCGTGAATGGGAAAACATATCTGGCAAGGCTCAGGAAACGGGATGGGCGAGGCTCTGCCGTCAACACCTACTAATGGATTTAAAATACAAAAAAAATAATCCCAGCTACCGCACATATTCATACGCAGTGATTAGGTCGTATTGACATGATATCAAAAATGTTTCACGGCACCGTGTTTCACGGCACATACTCACTGTGTTTACAGGATAAACTGGAATATCGTGCTTTAAATCGAGCAGACTGATTGGCTGAGCCTGAGCTGTGCTACAGCTCAGATCCCGGCCAAACAGACTGCTTGAGTTTGATATACATAAGATACTGTTAAATTAAATATGTTACTGCGCTTGCAATCAAGCAACTTGATGGGCTGAGCCTGAGCCGTGCAGACTGCTTGATTGCGAGTTGAGATTGTCGCCAATAGACGGTCAGAAACGTTGACATCTGAGCAAGATTAACGCCGGCGTCGGTGTACTGAAATATTGGGTTTTTCCGTCATTTCAGCGAGAGTTGGACACGGAGCTCTTTAAAGTGTCCAAAGACAAACAGTTCGTATTGCTGCCTTATGACATCAAACCAGTAAGTAAGCGGTCAATATTGATCCTTAAATGGTCAGTGGAAGAAGGGGGCTAACGTTAGCGTCCGTTTTCCGCCGACACATTCAATTATTTAAGGTGTAAGACAAACATTTCGTTGTGCTGCCTTATGACAGCAAACCAGTAATCAGGGGCCCATTTCACTAAACTTCTTACGACTAAAATGTTCGTAAGTGCAAATTTATGATAGTCTGTAAATTTCACATTAACATTGTTTTCTTGTAAATAATTATTGGATTTACATTTATTGAGCCTAGGCTGCATATGCAGCCTATGCTCAATAAATGTAAATCCATAAATTTAAATTTACAGACGATCTTAAATTTTAACTTACGAACATTTTAGTCGTCAGAAGTTTAGTGAAACGGGCCCCAGGTGGTCAATGTTTCACCATTAAAGGGGTCAGTGGAAGAAGGGGGCAATCTCCTGAGGAAGTTAGCCCCCGTCTCCTACTGACCTATCACAGTTCTTATTTCTGCCTTATGCCATCAAACCAGTAACTGAACGGTCAATGTTGACCATCGAAGGGGTCAGTGGAAGAAGGGGGTTAACTACATAGTGAGTTACCCCCTCTCCATCCGTCTTCATCTGTTTAACTGATTGCATAAAGAAACACATTTTGTAGTGTTGGCTTATGACTTGAAACAAACTAGTAACTTGACGGCCAATGTTAACCAGTGAAGGGGTCAGTGGAAGAAGGGGGCTAACTACAAAGTGAGTTACCCCTTCTCCCTCCGTCTTCATCTGTTTAACTGATTGCATAAAGAACCCCATTTTAGCGCGCCTTCCGAAGGAAGCCGTGCTTATGGCATACCCTTGGCGTCGTAGGCGTCCGTCTGTCCGTCCGTCTGTCTTTCAAAATTATAATGGGCTATATTTTCTGTTTCCTTGCTTGGATTTGCTTCATATTTCACACACGCATTGCTCCAAGGGTCCTCTACTGCGCTGTTCCAAATCGACGTCCGTCACGCCCCTTCTAAGCCCAGTGTCAAGGTCACATACTTTGTGCATCTCGAAACCTTAACGCTCAGTCGCTCGGGTAAATAATGGCCTATATTTTCTGTTTCCTTGCTTGCATTTGCTTCATATTTCACACACGCATTGCTCCAAGGGTCCTCTACTGCGCTGTGGCAAATCCACATTCAAATGTGCCCTCGGTTGCTTTGCTGCCACCGGGCGCGCTTCGTTGTCCTCTGACAACTCTTGTGTAGTGTTGGCTTTTGACATGAAACCAACCAGTAACTTGACGGTCAATGTTGAACATCGAAGGGATCAGTGGAAGAAGGAGACTAACTACAGAGTGAGTTACCCCCTCTCCATCCGTCTTCATCTGTTTAACTGATTGCATAAATAAACCCATTTTGTAGTGTTGGCTTATGACATGAAACCAACCAGTAACTTGACGGTCAATGTTAACCAGTGAAGGTGTCAGTGGAAGAACGGGGCTAACTCCATAAGGGAGTTAGCCCCCGTCTTCCATTGACCCCTTCAATTATTTGATAGCGCAACCTCTTTATAACGACCCATTCAACGGAAGAAGCAAAGGTGGCTGTTGTAGAGAGGGCAAATATGAGACACGACATACGATTTTGTACCTAAGAACATGTGCGATATCTCGTGAAATATATTTACAAAACTTACGATATTTTCCTTTAATGACGTCGAAAGATGACAACATTTTCATAGCAAATGTGGAATACTATTCCGCATTTGCTATGAAAATGTCGTCATCTTTCGACGTCATTTACAGAAAATATCACATTTTCTGTAAATATATTTCATGAAAAATCGCACATGTTCTTAGGTATAAAATCGCATTGCGCGTCTCATATATATACACATATCTGACAAGAATGGGCATCAAGTGTAATTCAATTCATTTGTACATATGAAATGCCAGACAGAAGTAAATTCACTCAATTCACCGCAACCATCACAAACATACTTGCAAACATGCTTCAACAGTGATAAAACGTAACAGGCATGCAATGAACTTAATCAATACAATACATTTTATTCACTCTAAGCCACATTCGTGACACACGAGGTATACAACAGATTACATAATACAACGATGGGTACAAATACAAAATGCATATGTATAAGCTCACTAGTCATTATAGCCATAAAGCATTTCTTATAAAAATAGCTAAATTTCTGAATTGCTTTCCAGATTTTTTCTCAAATAGCTGTGCGAATTTTAAAATATTTGGTCTTCTAAAATAAAATAAAATGGCTTGATATACCGTTTTCGAACTTCATCATAGAAGCGGCACTCGAAAAGGAAATGAAACTCGTCACCGAGAGCACCAGCGCCACATTTGTTGCAGACCCTGCTTGCTCTCGGCACACCTGTCCATCTACCAGTTTCGACCGCTAGTCTATGATTACAAGTTCGAAATCTGGTCAATGTTTTTCTTAACCTTTCCGTGAGATTAATTAAATATGTTTCTAATCCAAACTCTGTTTTAAAGATTCTATACGTAATTACACGTGAAGATGAATCGATGCTGGTGAGCCATGACTGAATAAACTGGTTCTGAAGCTGAGTCCTGGCGTAGTGGCTCAGCCAGATAGCATTAACATCGTTCTGGCTAAGCCATACGCCAGGAACTCCAATTTCAGTTAAAATAGATTTAACATTCTGAATCCATCGGAAATGAGTCACATTTGCTTCATGTTGTGTATATAATAACTTATACATAAGAAACAATAATTTACTCTGCTTCCCTGAAACTAATTTTGCCCAAAACGAAATAATTCTACATTTAATGTCAATAATAAGCGGAAATTTGCCGAGTTCTCCATAAACCATGAAATTTGGTGTGGATTTCTTTACCCCCAAAACAGTTTTACAAAATTTCAAATGAATTGTTTCTATAGCCGAAATGTTTTCAAATCCCCAGATTTCACAGGCATAGCAGAGAATTGGAGTGATACATTGATCAAATAACTTAAGCTGACAGTCTACTGGAGTTGACAAGTTGTTAATCTTTCTAAATAGGCCGAAAAGAGCTTTGGATGCTTGGTCAATCAAATGTTTCTTAGTCTTATGAAAAGTTCCGTTTTGTGAAAAAACATTTCCCAAATATGTAAAGTGGTCTACAATTTCAATTGTGTTATACAATACAATACAATACAATAGTTTATTGGATGATGTAGGCCTCTGGCCCATAACATGTACAATTGAACAAATATCAGTGAACATCTAATGGAATTATATCGTGTTACGCTTGTTTAACAGATGGTAAATATATACGGAAATTGTGTAAATCGTTTTGTGAGTATTTGAACCCATAATTCTATAAAATGTGTCTAAAGACCTGTTGGAATACATTTGAGCAGGTAGGTAGATCAATATAATAACATCGTATAGTTTACAATGAAAAAACGCATGGTATTCATCTTCCAGAATGTCTCGATTTGTATGTATTAGGCAATACGGACAAATCCGGAGCTCTCTCTGTATTCCAGCATGTCTGCCGACTTCAATGTTTAACTTGTGGTTGGAGCACCTAAATTTCGCCATCGCTTTTCTCAAATTAAATGGTAAAGAACATGTAATATACCTTTCTACATTCAAAAGATTTTTAAAATGTTTATAATGAATACATTTAGCAGAGATGTCAACATCGCTATGCCAAGTTTGTTGACAACAAGCTATAACGCGTTGTTTGAATTGATGTAAAAACATAGTTAAGTCCCCTACATCTTGAGATAGCCAGTCCCCTACATCTTGAGATAGCCAGACTAACCCAAAGCCATATTTGTATAGAAGTTTTTTAACATTACTGGCTCAATTTACCCGTCCCATATCATCGTGTGCTTTTAGCATCAAATAACCGTTGAGTTTCTAGGATACCGATGGTTTGGCATTTGTAGAAGACGGCACCAGTATGCTATGCATTTAGAGTGGTACGATGTACATAGTGGATATCTACCGCAATCTCCAAGCGCCATTGAATCATTTACAGTACGGAATAATCCAAGAAATGATTTACAAAAGCTGGTTTGTACTGACTCTATCTGTTCTGAAAGTTCATAACCCCATATCTCAGCCCCATAACAAAGGATATGTAAAGGCTATCTTTTTTGATGATTTACGTTTTTTGAAAATCATAATTTTGGTTTTTGATGCGTTTACTTCCAATTTCCACTGAATACAGTATTGATGAAAATAATTTAGAGCATCTTGTAGGCCAGTTTCTGTTTCAGACATGAGAATAGTGTCGTCAGCGTATAATACCAAGAATAGTTTAACATATATATATCTAGATGTTGAAACATGTCAGATGTAACCGATTGTAAATCTACAATACCGCATACATTGAGAAAATCTTCAAGGTCGTTCAAAAACATGGCAAACAAAAATGGTGACATATTTTCACCCTGCCTGACACCCACCATGCATGGGAAGTATTCTGAAAAGTCATTTCCTACTTTAACACAAGATTGAATACATTTATGCATGTTTTTAATTATGTTTAAACATTTCCCGTTTATGCGGGACAGCAACAGCTTATCAGTGTAAGCAGCTCCGTATTGAAATATCTCTTCTTTATTATAATAAGTGTACGTTTAAGAACAGTTGTACGGAGCCCCGCAGGGGACATGAATTTGTTTTATTAATTCGTTCCCACGAAATAACAATTCGTTCCCTCAATTTAACACTTCGTTCCCTAGAATTATTTCGTTCCCGCGATATAACAATTCGTTCCCTCGATTTTACAATTCGTTCCCACGAAATGACAATTCGTTCCCTCAATTTAACAATTCGTTCCCTCGAATTAACAATTCGTTACAATTCGTTCCCACGACATGACAATTCGTTTCCTCAGTTTAATAATTCGTTCCCTGGAATTAACAATTCGTTCCCACGAATTAATAATTCGTTCCTACGAATTAACAATTCGTTCCCATGGGAATGAATTGCTATTTCGTGGGAACGACTTTTTAATTCGTGGGAACGAATTCGTGGGAACGAATTGTTAATGCGTGGGAACAAATTGTTAAATTGAGGGAACGAATAGTTAATTCGTAGGAACGAATTGTTAAATTGAGGGAACGAATTGTTATTTCGTGCGATCGAATTAATAAAAAAAAGAATTAGACATCCCTTGTTGAGCTCCGTACATCACACACATACGTGGAAACATGCTTCAAACGCGATAAAACACAACAGGAATGCATTAAACTTGATGAGTGTATTGAAGCATCTCTTATTTATTATAATAAGTGTACGTTTAAGAACAGTTGAGCATATTTCCGCAGCAGCCGCGGCAGTTCCGGAGAATAATTATATCTCCATTATCAGATTATGAAGGGATTTTATTAGAAATAATTATTTTTATTGTTTCGTTAATTTCACTTAAATACAGGCCATACATTGTAGAAACAATTTGAAAAAAAAAATGCTTTATGTACACACCACCGTCTGCGCTAATCTTGCCAATTTTGTTATAAAATAATATTTCAAGTATGCGCTTGAAATCAAGCGGCTCGATCGGCTGATGCTGAGCTGTGCTAGAGCTCAGGCTCAGGGCAATAACACTGCTTAATTGGGAGTTGATATTGTCAATTGAGTGCCACATCTCAGGCTCAGCCAATCAAACTGATTGATTGCGAGTTGAGATTGCCAATATATGTTTTAAGGAAACAATGGTTATCGCACCTGATATCAAGAGTGGCAATTCACGTTTTATATACAACTATAATAGTGTTAATATAATATTGTGCTTGTGATCAAGCAGTTTGATTGGCTGGGCCTGAGCTATGCTACAACTCAGGCTCAGACAATCAAGCTGCTTGATTGCGAGTTGAGATTGCGAACATATGTTTAGAAATGTTGACATACGGGCAAGATTAAGGCAGCCAGTTGTGTACCAAGCCCTCTGGTAGTGTATTTATGTAATATATTTAACTTGATAGCGTGTTAGCTGAAAACGACTTACGAGAATCAAGACGAGATAAATTGGACGACATACCTAACACCACTCTTTAAAAACGTGTTGCTACCCACTAGTGATATCGATTTTCATATTGATGTCTAAATGTTATTTCTCGCCAGTTTAAGACCGTGTATAACTAATCGAATTGCGAACAGTGTAGACTCTGATCAGACTGCGCGGACGCGCAGGCTGATCGGATTCCACAGTGGTCGCAAATTAATCTTAAATCCCAGTTCCCCAGACACCATATTCCAATATTCTGACTTTCAGATTTACAGACATTCCACCATTGCCAGATACAGAATATTTAACATAACCACAAAGTAAGTATCGCCATGTGTTTTACGCCACTTTGCTAATGGCGCCCTCAACGTCGCGATCGCGTCACCGTCGAACTAAATCAAATGTCGTACGGAAAGCCTTCAGCTAGTACTGTTGAACTTTTATTAAATGTTTATACCCCGATCAAGTCTCAAAATGTCGTTTGGAAGATCTTCAGCCAGAATTGTTGTTAACAGTTTATCATTTTATACAGCACCGCCACCATTAATCTTGTCCAGATGTTTCTGAACATCTATTAGCAATATTAACTAGTAACCAAGCAGTTTGAATGGCTGTGCTTGAGCTGTAGCACAGCTCAGGCTCAGTCAATCCAGCTGCTTACTTTCAAAGTATTTTGTAGTACATTTACAAATATTGGCAAGATTAGTGCAGGCTGTGGTGTTTCCCGATAAGTTCTCTAAAAATGTCTCATATACGTCATTCAGTCAGTGTTTTTGTTGGACTTTTAAACGTTTCTATCCCCGATAAGTTCTCTAAAAATGTCTTATAGACGTCCTTCAGCCAGTATTTTTGTTGGGCTTTTAAACGTTTCTATCCCCGATAAGTTCTCTAAAAATGTCTTATAGAAGTCCTTCGTGCAGTATTTTTGTTGGACTTTTAAACGTTTATATCCCCGATAAGTTCCCAAAAAATTATACAATTTTGTTTCAGGCTTCATACGGATCTCCTCGGTCCCCATGGTCCGGTATTCCAGTACGTCACGTGGTCACCAATGGGACATGACCTGGTAAGGATTGAACGCTGATTGGACGGCACTGTATGTAAGGTGCATGTATACGGTACATGTTAAGTTCATTATCAGCAAGGTTGAAAGCATTTTAACCGGACATAATGAACATGTTCAAGGTGTATGATCACGGGGTACTAACAACAACAACAAGTACCGATTCAAAGTACGTATTATTTTATAGTGTCCTTATTACATAACGGATTTTGATGAAATATGGCGCATGTGTCTTGTTAAGCTGCATTTGATGGTCTCTGTATTTTCGCCCAAACTTCGGTCGTTTTTGCGAATAATCGATTTCCGTGTCTCCGACACGGAAATCGATTCTTCGCAAAAACGACATAAGTCTGTGCCAAACTCCATAGACCACCAAATGCAGCTCATGAAGACGCGTTTGCTGCGCAATATTTCATCAAAATCCGTTGCATATTAAAGAAACTATCAAATCATACTTACTTTGGAGTGGGCGACGTTGTTGTTGTTGTAACCAGGTGATCATGCACCTTGATTTTAATGTGTTTAATGTTGATAGGTGTTCTTGTCCATTAACTGTGATATCTGTAAATGACGTCGGAAGTTGACGAAATGTTCATAGCAAATGCGGAATTGTATTCTGCATTTGCTCTGAACATTTCGTCAACTTTTGACGTCAAAAGTGAAAAATATCCGTTAACACGGTTATCGCCCCTGATATCAGTATGGAAATGTACGTCTCATATAAAATGTATAATAATGCCAATCAATACGTGGGGTAATGGTGTATAGCAGGCACTCGTACTTTTTAGAACTGGTGGAATAGTGACACAATTATTATTTAATTCCTATAAAGAACATTGTGTGTCAACTGAGTGGGCATGTATCTTTAAGCCACAGTATACAAGTAACAATGAGCATAAATTATAAATATAATGTTAGTTGTATCACATGACTGTGGCTGTGACTGGATAAATGTGGCTTATGCGTTCGGCGACCAGTGTAGATCCAGATCAGACTGTGCATCCGCACAGTCTGATCAGGATCTGCACTGTTCGCCATTCCATTTGAATCCATACCGTTAATTTACGCCATCGCATCTGCACCGTTCACCATTACGTCAATGAAACCCATCATGCTTCAAACGAGCAATATAGATCGTTATCAGGCTACAATATACAAGACTGAGCTATTTGATCAGGAGCTACACTGGTCTCAAATCCCATAAGCCCCATTTCTTCAGTTACCAATCTTATCTAGTGGATAAGGAATCCGCCTCGCAACTCGAAGGTCGAAGGCTTGAGCATATACTTGAGCTTATATGATCGGCTAGTGAGACGCCAGCTAATTAAAATATTAAAATTAATTTATTTTTTTTATTAATTCGTTGCCACGAAATAACAATTCGTTCCCTCAATTTAACAATTCGTTCGCACGAAATAACAATTCGTTCCCACGGGAACGAATTGTTAATTCGTGGGAACGAATTGTTATATCGTGGGAACGAATTGTTAATTCGAGGGAACGAATTATTAAATCGAGACAACGAATTATCATTTCGAGGGAACGAATTGTTAAATTGAGGGAACGAATTTTTATTTCGTGGGAACGAATTAATAAAAAAAATCCATGTCATTCGGGGCTCCGTACCTGTCTTCCTGGTGCCTGGCATAAGGGATAGGAATTGGGACATACTGATGTTCAGAGATTAACGTGTCTCATAAGTCGAAACTGTCTGGCCCTTTCAAAAGGGGTGACCCTGTAATAAACAACGATATTCTTTACTTTATATGTACATTATTGTTTGCCAGTTGTTCGTGCAGTATAACGACATATACTACCTCTGGGGCGGACATATGGGCCGGGTGGAGCGGCTCACGTTTGACGAGAATTTGGACGTGAAGTTCAACGGGGTCCCCGACTGGGTGTACGAAGGTAATGACGCACAAACTCATTGTAGAATTTTCTTCCATAACTTTAAAACAGTAGAGCAGCTATCGCTGAAAATGTTAGCTGCCACTCTCAGCTTTGATGTACAATTCCATAGTAGAACTTCCTTCAATAACTTTCAAACGGCAAAGCAGCTTTCGCTGAAATCATACACACAACCTTGTTCGTTAATCTTGCCCAGATGTGAAGGTTTCTGAACGTTTATTGGCAATCTCAACTCACAATCAAGCAGTTTCATTGGCTAAGTTTCATTGATGTAGAGAGATGGCTGTTAATTATAGAGAGGTGGCTGTTGTATGGAGGTTAACTATAGAGAGGTGGCTGTTGTATGGAGGTTAATTATAGAGAGGTGGCTGTTGTATGGAGGTTAACTATAGAGAGGTGGCTGTTGTATGGAGGTTAACTATAGAGAGGTGGCTGTTGTATGGAGGTTAACTATAGAGAGGTGGCTGTTGTATGGAGGTTAATTATAGAGAGGTGGATGTTGTATGGAGGTTAACTATAGAGAGGTGGCTGTTGTATGGAGGTTAACTATAGAGAGGTGGCTGTTGTATGGAGGTTAACTATAGAGAGGTGGCTGTTGTATGGATGTTAACTATAGAGAGGTGGCTGTTGTATGGAGGTTAATTATAGAGAGGTGGCTGTTGTATGGAGGTTAACTATAGAGAGGTGGCTGTTGTATGGATGTTAACTATAGAGAGGTGGCTGTTGTATGGAGGTTAATTATAGAGAGGTGGCTGTTGTATGGAGGTTAACTATAGAGAGGTGGCTGTTGTATGGAGGTTAACTATAGAGAGGTGGCTGTTGTATGGAGGTTAACTATAGAGATAATCGTCCATTTGGGATATGCTGTTACATACATGTAGAGTGTGTTGTTGTAGAGAGGTGGTTGTTCGGGGAGGTTGTACTGTATTATGTATTCCATATCATGACCTTTCCAGAGGAGATACTGAGTTCGGACAACGCCGTTTGGTTCAGTCCGAATGGCACCCACGTTCTGTATGCGACGTTTGACGACACGGAGGTACGGACGTTCAACATGCCCCTGTATGGGAGCTCCGGGGACGCGGACCCTGCTCACCAGGCCGACCAGTACTACACTCACTCAAAACTCATGGCGTATCCAAAGGTAAGTGGTTTTCTATGTGTGTTTCTTTTTGTGGAGGGTGCATTTAGTGTTACCCTTGTCCGTCCGTCCCGTCCCGCCCGTCCGTTCATCCCGTTTCGTCCGTCAATCACACAAAAATGTAACTCGCAAAACTGTTAAACTGTAATACATAGAGGTTTGAAACTTGGTATGTGGCTTCCTTGTGGCGTGTAGAACTTAATTTCTAATTTTTGTTCGTCCCTGGGTCGTGGATTACATGTTTTTTGGACGGTGAACCGTAACAGCCGGAGCCCTGGAGCCCGTTTCACTAAACTTCTTACGACTAAAATGTTCGTAGGTGCAAATCTATGATCGTCTGGAAATTTCAATTGATGGATTTACATTTATTGAACATAGGCTGCATATGCACCTATGCTCAATAAATGTAAATCCAATAATTGTTTACAAGAAAACGTTGTTAATGTGAAATTTACAGACTATCATACTTTTGCACTTACGAACATTTTAGTCGTACGAAGTTTAGTGAAACGACCCCCTGGTGCATGGCTATTTAGCTTCCTTACGGTGTGTAGATGTGCAAACGCGTGGCGTATCCAAATGTATGTACACAACCGCCTGCTTTAATGTTGCCCAGATGATCAACGTTGCTAACTTGTATTAGTTTAAGTCAATAAATGATATTCTATTCTATTCTATTCTATTTTATATAGCAATGCCAATTTTGATTGTCTGAGCCTGAGCAGGCAAATTGTTCCTACGCGACCAATGACTCGCTCTAGTTACTCGCCGAAGTGCTTAAATAGTAACTGTTTTAGGTCCGCAGCAGTGAATGCAACGATTACAACAGGTTGCATACATATTATACAGCAGAACCTATCTAAACCGGACACTCGGGTAAATATGGATGTTTAAATTAGAAATGTTTCGCTAGTATGTACGACTGGTTATAATAATCTTTTTACAGAACGTGTCATGGAGTGCTCACGTGTCTGATTTACAGCGGAACATCCCCAAACCGGACACCCTGGGGACCTCCTAGGGTGTCCGGTCTGGATAGGTTCCACAGTACTTGGCGTTATAGTATTGCACAGATCATATGAGTTTTATTCATTCAAGTCATTCATTCATTCATTCATTCATTTATGTATGTATGCATTTATTTATTCCTTTGTAATTCCAGCCTGGGTCACCGAATCCTGTGGTCAAGCTGACCATACGTGACCTGAAGCAGAACAAATCCGTGGAACTGATGCAGCCGTCCGACTTCGTGAACAGGTTAGTTACACCACCGCCTGCGTTAATCATGATTGACCAGATGTGAACGGTTCTGAAAATATATCGACGATCGTAACTCGCCATCAAGCAGTTAGATTTGCCGAGCCTGAGCTGCATCACAGCTCAGGCTTAGCCAATCGAGCTGCTTGATTACAAGCACAATATGCAAGTACTTTGCAATTAATAAATAATACAAAGAATGGCAACATTATCGCAGGCAGGGGTGTACTAGTATCAACGGTTGTGTCATCATGTTTAGGCGAATGAAGGCATGAGAAAAACCATGTGGTTTTGTACCTGTGTGATATCTCATGAAAATATATTTGTAAAATGTACGATATTTTCCGTAAATGACGTCGAAAGTGAACGAAATCTTCAGAGCCATGACAATTTCGTCAACTGTCGACCTCATTTACTGTTTCTGTAAATATTTACTTGGCTGTCTCATAATATGTGCCCGTGACTGGAGAAATGGGGCTTGTGTGATTTGTGTGCAGTGTAATTCCTGATCAAATATCTCACTCCTGTAGCCTGGTAACGATATATAGTGCGTGTTAAAAGCATGTCGGGTGTTTCATTGATGGAATGGCGAACAATGCAGATCCTGATCAGACTGCGCGGATGCGCAGGCTGATCTGGAGCTACACTGGTCGCAAAACCCACAAGCCCCATTTCATATGTCACAGCCACATATACATAATACCTGTGTCTCATTTGTTGTTTTATTTCCAGAGATCACTATTTCACGACAGTCTCCTGGCAGGACGAAGACCACGTGCTGGTCACGTGGTTAAATCGACCCCAGAATGTATCGATAATTACCATATGCACGGCAGGAACCGGAGAATGCAGAAAGGTACATTTAGTGCATAAAATAGGTGTTCGCACTGTAATTACATGCAGTTCAATACTTTCCTAATGCACACGTGTAATAAATATGTGAATGAAGTCGCTACAGTATGAAATATGCTAGTTTAGTTTAAACATATTTATTTATATATAATTTAGTTTAAACATATTTTATTTGTATATAATTTACAAGTAAGTCATCGATAGTAGTATATACAGAATTATACAAATGGGGTTGGATTGAATGCAAGCTTATATCAATCCTCTCCCTAACATGTGTATCACAGGTTGCAGGCACCAGGGGGCCGTTTCACTAAATCGTCTGGAAATTTCAATTGATGGATTTACATTTATCGATCATAGGCTGCATATGCAGCCTATGCTCAATAAATGTAAATCCAATACTTGTTTACAAGAATACATTGTTAATGTGAGATTTACAGACTATGATAATTTTGCACTTTTAACATTTTAGTCGTACGAAGTATAGTGAAACGGCCCCCTGGACATAACAAACATAATTAGTACTGACATTCGCATAAAATGGGATTTTATTCTTGCTTTATGCTCCTAGTTTCTGCTTCCTGTGATACTCGGTAGATGTATTATAGATGAAAATATGTAAATATACATGCATTTACCAGTTTTTAGCAATTTTAATATGGTAGTTTATCAGTACCACTTCAAAGTATGATGTTGTGCTTTTGACGTAAATAGAAACATGACATGTTCTACATTCGTTGACTGAGTTCATACGTAACTCGGCATATCCTCGTTTGACCTCTGTGACGGTAAACCATTTATGTTTGAACCCGACACTATATGAGACACGCCATGTGGTTTTGTACCTTCGGACATTTGCGTAATTTCATTAAATACGTTTACAAATTTTACAATATTTTCCGTAAATGGTGTCAAAAGTCGACAAAACTTTCAGAGTACATGCGGAATTATATTTTGTCAACTTTTGACTTTATATATGAAAAATATTGTAAATTTTGTAAACGTATTTAATAAAATTACGCAGATGCCCGAAGGTACAATATCACATGGCGTGTCATAATTATTAATTTCTCCTTTATCGCATCACCGATTTGCGCCGATAGTGATTTCGAAAAAAAATCAACAGTTCCCTTGAATGACGTCGAAAGTGGCCACAAAACTCAGAGCTCATGCGGAATTCAATTCCGCATGTGCTCTGAATTTTGTGTCAACTTTTGACTCCATTTACGGGAAATACGACTACTTTTCGAAATCAATATCGGCGAAAATCGAAGATTAGATAAGGGAGACAATACAAGAGCCATTTCCTAAATAAAATAAATGTATTCATCATTTCGCTTTTTTCAGAATCATCGGATCGTTGCAGATGGTGGATGGGTGGACATAGTAAGTCACGTGACATAATATTTCAGTACTACATGTAAGCCATATTCAGCCATAAATAGAGGATCTCAAACCAGTTTCCCATTTGATATGAGATTTATGGCACGAGTCCCGCACAATCGATGCACCGATTATATTCTGTTGTACGTGAAAATAATATTTAAACGCCGGTCGTTTCTTTCAAGCATCGTTTTGAATTGTTTTCGTTTTTTTAACTCTTTGCATGCTAGCGGCGAAAATATCCGCCAAGCGAATTAGGAGTGTATGTTTTATTTCTCTCTGTAAATATGTCTTGAAATTTCATTAGAATTGAGTCCTCAGGACTCAATTCAAATGAAATTCCAAGACATATTCATGATATTTACGGGGAGAAATACAAGAAAATATGATGATTTTTTGTCCGCTAGTTTTGAACTATTTATAGCCCACAAGTTACCCAGCATGCAAGCGGAACACGTGCCGCTAATATAACCCGAATGTTCTGCCTGTGACGCACTGCAGGGCACCTTTCTTCAGTTCGGATGTTGAATCAACATCCGAACTGAAGAAAGGTGCCCTGCAGTGCGTCACAGGCAGAACATTCGGGTTATATTAGCGGCACGTTTTCCGCTTGCACTATATCGCTACACCACGCCACACCGTAAAAAATGTGCGTAATAGCATTTACATTTCGCGCACTAAAATATAGAAAAAAACCTGCAGGGTGTTGACCTGCAGGGTGTTGACGTTCATACTTTGCTATATTGTTATTAAGAGACAAATCTACAATATAATATGACACAAACTTATTACCATATACTTACCTGATAAAGTGTGTATTAGCAAAATTCTTATGTCACTCTCCACGACGCAGAAAGTAAACAAAGAACGCTTCAAACGCACATTTGAAATACTACTCCGTCATAACTCATTATGTAATGCAGTGTAACGAAATGTAATTAGAGTTATGTATTCAGAACTAGGGTTATATATATCAATGACATGCCCATATCTTTTCTTTCTTGTTTCCTTCTGCAGTATAACGCGCCGATGTTTACGCCGAACGGTCGCCATTATTTTCTGACGTTGCCGCACAAAGACGGTTCATTCGGGAATTTCAAGCACATCGCAAAGATTAAATCGGACGCGGATATTACGGTATGTATGTTTGCAGCTAAAATTAAAAAAGTCGTGGTTTATTTCCAATATGGATGAAGACGAAGATGGGATGTCTTTTCTATGTTCTTTTTTTATCCAAAATAACACTTTTACATCATATTTTGAGCGAGATGGGATGTCTTTTCTATGTTGTTTTTTTATCCAAAATAACACTTTTACATCATATTTTGAGCACTTACACCACCTTCTGCGTTAATCTGGCCCATATGTCAACGTCTCTGAACGTCCGTTGATAACATCAACTCGCAGTCAAGCAGTTTGATTTGCTGAGCCTGAGCTGTAGCACAGCTCAGGCTCAGCCAATCAAGCTACTTGATGTATAGCACAATATTCAAGTATTACTAAACAAACAAAAATACAAATATTTGCAAGATTAGCACAGTCAGTGGTGTACATGTAAAATTACTAATAATGGACTGTCTCCCAATCAGGAACCGACGATTTCTAAATTTTCACCGCAATTTAATGCTCTGTAGTATGTGGCTGTGACTGGAGAAATCGGGCTTATGGGTTATGCGACATGTTGTAACCCCAGATCAGCATGAGCATCCGCGCTGTCTAGTTAGGACCTGCACTGTTCGTCATTCCATCAATGAAACACCCGTCGTGCTTTTCTAACAATCAAATAAATCGTTATCATGCTACAGCACTGTGCAATTTTGGCCAGGAGCTACACTGGTCACAAATCCTATAAGCCCCATTTCTCCAGACATAACAACCACATATATGTTCTCCACGACAGAAGAAGCACACTGAAGGGTCAAGGATATTTCTCACCGCTGGTCAGTGGGATGTGATGAAAATCGTCGGCTATGATGACTCACAAGAAACTATGTACGTATAATTCCAGCACAAAAATATTTACACAATTCCCTAACATTTGATTGGTCCGTTGCAAGTCTCCATCCAAAATGTATATCCCAGTAAACTCCATGCCAAACTACTTTCCGTAATCGTCAGGCGCAGTTAAAATAATTCTTAAGAAAACGGAAAATAAACATATTTTCTTGATGAATTTATTTAAAATGCTGGAATTATAAGGAATGAATGGCCTTTTTGTTGAATTTATCGAGGATATAAACTTGGAAAAGTCGCGGGAATACTGGACGAGGCCTTGCGGCCTTCGTCCAGTATTCCCGCGACTTTTCCAAGTTTATACCCCGATACATTATACAAAAAGGCCATTCATTCCTATAATGGCTGCAGTTAAAGGTACATACCCACTCAGTAGGCACAAACTGTTATTTATATCAGATACATCATTTGAGACATTGTCTGTCAAACATTCATTCGCCATTACCCCACGTACTAATTGGCAGTATTATACATTTTGTATCAGACATAAATTTCAGGGTTTCATTAAAATGCTAACGGACATTATTATTTATTATCTGTATTTATTTTTTGATGTGCAATGTTCATACTTTATCGTTTATTTTTTAGGCGACGCATTGAATTATTATAATTAATTTAAAAATATCATGCCTCATTTGCATATGAAAATAGCCTGATACCACCGCGCGTCACTATCAGTAAAATACATATTACTAAATGATTATATCTGTATAGTGGGCAATTGTATTTTTTATAACTGGTGGAATAGTGACATAATTGTACACTTATTTAATTCATATAAAGAACAGTTTGTGCCTACTGAGTGGGCATGTACCTTTAACCTAGCTGCACGGTTAACCATTTCACACCTAAGTAACTGGAATTGATTGTGACATGTTAATTTTCAATCCAATCACCACACAATTATTTTCAGACTAGTCCTTTAATGAAAAGATGGTGTTTTTGTTCTAAAAATATGAAAATTATTTGCGAACAGTGCAGATCCAGATGAGCCGGCTCGTTACGAGCCGGCTCATCTGGATCTGCACTGTTTGTAAACCCCGCTATAGCGGGCTGTTGGGTTCAAAGGGTTAAAACAAAGATGACCTTCCACAACAGACTCATAATGTACTTTCAATTCATGTTTAATAGTTAAACGGGCATATCAGGATCTTTTTTGAAAATAATACTACAAAAAAATAAAAACTTGTTTTCATCATGGCCTTTAAATATATGATGATACTAGGGACTGCTGGGTTGTATCAATTTTACCGAAATCGGTACATACGTATTATATAAATTACGCAAGATGGGAAATCAGATAGTATGTACCAATATCAGTGAAAAGAGAAACAGCCCAGCGGTCCTAGTATCGTCATATATATATCTTCAATTTAACCACTTTACACAGTGCCATACTAAAAATCCTGATATACCCCTTTAAGCGCCACCGCCATATTACTTTTTCCTATACGCATATAAAAAATAAAGTTTATGCTTGAAAATCGTGTAAAATATACATTAGCATTCCCCTCAGTACATCAATGGACCTGGGGCCCGTTTCACTAAACTTCGTACGACTAAAATGTTCGTTAGCGCAAAATTATGATAGTCTGTAAATTTCACATTAACAACGTTTTCTTGTAATCGATTACTGGATTTACATTTATTGAGCATAGACTGCTTATGCAGCATATGCTCAATAAATGTAAATCTATCAATTGAAATTTCCAAACGATCCTAAATTTGGACTTACGAACATTTTAGTCGTACTAAGTTTAATGAAACGGGACCCGGGTTATGCAGCAAACAGTGTCTATGGCGTAAAACACATGTATTATTTGCTGAACGCATGCATATGTAGCTGTGTCTTGAGAAATGGGGGATTATTGGGTTTACGACCAGCGTAGATCCAGATCAGCCTGTGCATCCGCACAGTCTTATCAGGATCTGCACTGTTCGTCATTCCATCAATGAAACACACCTAACAAGAAATCGCGATCAGGCTACATGAGTGTGCTATTTGATGAGGAGCTACACTGGTCAGGGAAACCAGATTAAGCCCCCTTTCTCCAGGCACAGCCACATATCTGTTGATTTAATGCGGTTAAACCAAAAACAGTGTTCCGGGTTTATACTTTTATTGTTAAAACAATATTACGGTAACCATTAACTACAGATACTTCATTGCAACGCAAATGGGCGACCCGAAAGTTCGCCATCTATACAGTGTCACGACGTCACGTGACCACCCCGACTTCCGGCGGCCCACGTGTCTGTCGTGCTCCGTCGGCGACGACTGTCAGTACGTCGACGCCAGTTTCACGCCGAGCGGGAAATACTACATGCTGGCATGTAAAGGACCGGCGGTGCCGACGTATAATCTATACTCCGTAGATCGCGGCTTAGGTAAGTGGTGACAAGTCTCCAGATAAGGAATTACTGTCTGTTTCACGAAAGCTGCCCACATTTTACGGCTATATAAACAATTCAAAAACAAGATTTCTTTTGATAATATTAAATTAAAGGAAAATTTAAGAATGAGCCTTCTTTTTATTTCGTGAAATTTGGTCAAATATTGGTTTTATTACGAAAAATTGATTTGTCTATGGGAATTTAACATGGGGGAAAAAGTGGTAAGGAAGTGTGGGAGGAGTCAAAAAACGAAAAAATTTGGAAATTGACTCCGAAACCTGACTAGATAGCTTGGATATGATCTAACTAAGAAAACTAAAGTTTAAATTTTTAAAAATCGGTCCAGATTTCTAAAATTCAAAAAAACTTCCCCATGTTAAATCCCCATAGCCATCTTCACTACTCCGTGAAGTTGTCTATGGGGATTATCACATGGGGAAAATTTGTTTTTTCGCAATAAAATCAATATTTACTATTTACAACATCAGCATACCGTCAAATATTGATTTTATTGCGAAAACAAAATTTCCCCATGTTAAAAGATTTAACATGGGGACATTTTTCAGAATTTCAGAAATACTGGACCGATTTTTAAAATTTCAATTTTTCGTGATAAAACCAATATTTGGCCAAATTTCACGAAATAAAAAGAAGGCTCATTCTTAAATTTTCCTTTAATTTAATATTATCGAAAACAATATTGTTTTTGCATTGTTTATATAGCCGTAAAATTTGGGCAGGTTTCGTGAAACAGACAGTAGTGATTGATTATTGTCACTCTATCATTTCTGAAGCAATTGCCGCTGCTGGGTATTTCACAATTTGAATTGGTTAGATAAAATCACACTACTATTTACACATTAGCATACCGCAATTATTGAATAGTTTGCTTCGAAAAGAAAACTATCTTGGCTTTTCATTAGAATTGTCTCCTTGGAGAGACAATTCTAATGAAATACCAAGCTGTGTTTTCATGGAAACCAAGAAAAATATGCTATATCTGTGGTCTGTTTATTGTTTTCTGCAGCATGATAAACGTACCATAAAATTTGTATTGCTTTTTGATACTCGCTACTTCTGATTTCAAATGGGTTTCGCAATTTTAATTGGGTATTTAACAAATACGCAGCTTATCGAGAGCTCTATGGTGAACTACTGTAATAATGGGCTCTAAAGTGGCTTATTTAAAGTTGGGGTCCCATCAATAAGGCATAACATTTTCTTTTAATTAATTAAATAAGTGTATAATTGTGTAATAATTGTGTAACTATTCCACCAGTTTTAAAAAAATCAGTTACAATCATGTATTATCCCGTCAACACAGTGCGTATGTGCCGTGTGTCACGGTGCCGTGAAACATTTTTGATATCCAGTCAATACTATTTTTGCATTTTACAGCCATTTGTAGGTGTTGACAGGATAAATAGAATAGTAGGTTTGTGCCGTGAATGGGAAAACATATCTGGCGCGGCACGGAAACGGGATGGGCGAGGCTCTGCCAGATATTTTTTCCATTCACGGCACTAACCTACTATTCTCTATCTATATTCCTTATTTCTGAACCAAAGTATACGTTGTGACCACTCATTTGAACCGTCTCGGCGAGATGGTTCAAATGAGTGTCACAACATATACTTCTGATGAGAAATAAAGAAATTCTTGAGCCTTGTCGGATATTTTTTCCCATTCACGGCACTAACATACTATTCTCTATCTATTTTCCTTATTTCTGAACCAATTTATTTATTTAATCTTTAATTTACTGATATAGATATTTGGCAGTTGATATGAAAATGCGGCAGGACATTTTTTTAATTATTTATATTAACACAAAATATAAACAGAGAAGATACTTAGTTTTTTCCGTTAACATTTATATTAACTAAAAATAAATTAGAGAGAATACTTAGTTTTTTCCTTTAACATTTATATTTAATCTTTAATTTAATAGAGATATTTGGCTAAGTTGATATAAAAATGCGGCAGGACATTTTTAAATTATTTATATTAACACAAAATATAAATAGAGAAGATTCTTAGTTTTTTCCGTTAACATTTATATTAACTAAAAATAAATTAGAGAGAATACTTATTTTTTCCTTTAACATTTATATTAACTAAAAATAAATTAGAGAGAATACTTAGCTGTTTCCCCCCTGATATCAAATTGACAATTCACATTTGATTTAAAAAGTACAAAATAATGTCAATTGACGTCAGGTAGTAATAAAGCAATGTTTATTTTGCCGGGAAAATGCCATATCTAAGGAATGGAAGTAGTATTAAAAATGGGGTTTCTGGGCCAGTTTAGCCCCTAGGGCCCGCCCCACCCCACAGGCTGGCCCTAGGGGCTAAACTGGTAGATAAACACCTTTATTATACTACTGGCCCAGAAACCCCCTTGTTCATAAATGGGGGTGGGGGCCCGCTAGGGTGGGGCGGGCCCTAGGGGTAAACTGGCCCAGAAACCCCCTTTATAATACTACTATGGACGAAACAAATGTCTCGCTATATTACAATCCGGGATGTGGGAGTCCAACTTTAAGAGTAGGTGGACTGTCTCTTAAAACATAGGTTGTATAGAACAATGTTCTTGAATAAGCCACAGTTAGATCACGGTTCGTCCACATGTACGGGGAGATAATCCGCGAGCTTTAGCTCGCGGATTATCTCCTCGTACTACATGCGGACGAACGTGATCTAGCTGTGTTATCACATCCTCGTGTCCATTCATTGCCCATGTGCTGTGTAAATGCAGAAACAAAACTCGAAAATGTATGAAAGATGTGAACACTTTAATTTATGAAACCACTTGATGTCGCGCTATTGTGCAAGTGTAACATTGCGTTTCTACGGACAGTGCGGAAGTATATTTCAAGATTAATGTTCGCAACTATTAAACGTCAATGATGCACCGAAATTCATTCAAATGGAAGTTACTCGTGATTGTCTAAGTTCAGTAACCTATACGAGACACGCCGTGTGATTATGTACCTTCTGATGACTGCGTTATTTCATGAAATACATTTACGAAACTTAACAAATGTTCCATAATAGAAGTCAAAAGTTGACTAAAAATCCAGAGTACATGTACTCTGCAATTTGTGTCAACTTCTGAAGTCAAATATTACGGAAAATATACAATTTTATGTAAATGTATTGCATGAAATATCGCAGATGTCCGTATGGTACAAACTCACATGGAGTGTCTAATATACATGTATACGACTTGTGTATATATTTCAGTGCGGCTGTTTGAGAATAACGACGAGTTACGCGAACAGCTCCAGTCCTTTTCGCTGCCGACGACCGAGTATTTCCGGATTCCGATCAACGACGACGAATGTAAGTCGGACAATGAATAGCTAATAGAGCGTACGCCTGATTTACCTATCCATTCTACACAACCGCCTGCGTTAATCTTGAGGGAGAAATTTTCAATTTTAGTATAAATTTATTAATTTTTATTATACTGAATTTATTACATTATCACAGCCAATTTTGGCTGTGATAATGTAATCAATTCAGTATAATAATTCTGCATAGTTTTAATCATCAAATATATGCAATCGTTAGTTCTGCATGAAATAATGCATTTCGGAAAAATCAATGATTGTTCCCTCAAAGTATACTTTGCTAGGAAAGTATGCTTTGCAATGTTGATGAAATAGGCTACTGATGTCAACGTTTCTGAGCATCAACTGGCAATCACAACTCGCAATCAAGCAGTTTGATTGGCTGGGCCTGAGCTGTAGCACAGCGCAGGCTCAGTCAATCAAGCTGCTTGATTTCAAGCACAACATTCAGGTATTTTGAAATAAAAATAAATTCAAATATTGGCTTGATTAGCGCAGGTGGCGGGGTAAATATTCAGTTCCATGTGCATGTATGTGATGATAATGTGTGGTTGTCATGGAATGGCGACCAGTGTAGATTCTGATCAGCCTGTGCGGATGCACAGGCTGATCTGGATATACACTGGTCGCAAAAAAACGCAAGCCACGTTTCTCTAGGATCAGCCACATTTAGTTGGGTTAGTCAACATGTAGTTAGTCCATTCCGTGGTCGAGCGACCACTAATACAATTAAATTGATAATGCATGCATAGATCACTAATACACCTTTATAGAAAAAGAAAAAAGAAAATGCATTACTGACAATTGACCCAGCACATATAGGTCAGGGAATATAGCATTTGACCCGAAAGTCTCATGCAACACAATTGCCATTAATTCGATAAAAATATGCTGATTGGTTGGCTGAATTTTTCACGCAAATGCACTGGCCTAATATACAATGATAAATATTACATTCACGTATTCGGGTTAGCGCCTGGACCAGTAGTGCACTTGAATGCTGATCGACAAACTGGACAAGCGAGCTTTTCCCGGGTACTCCGGTTTCCACTCACATTTCCGACGACACATGTCACCACCCTAGGATGTAACTAGCAACACTAATTTTGGTGTTTATTACAGTTATGTGGGCGAAGCTGTTGCTGCCTCCGGTATTAAAGAAGGACGAAATACTCACATACAACTTACTGTTTAAAGTGTAAGTACATTACAGTCGAATCGCGTTAGCTCGAACAGGGATTCGTTATTTATTCGATCCATCCGTTGTTCGACGTATCGAATCTTTCCCCAGTAACAGTTCCAGGTATAGTTGCATAATTGACGAGGTCAGTGCATTAAAGGTACATGCTCACTCTGTAGGTACATAATGTTCTTTATAACAGAGACATCATCTGAGACATTTTCTAGCAAAAGCAACATTCATTATAGGAATGAATGGCCTTTTTGTGGAATTTATCGGGGTATAAACTTGGAAAAGTCGCGGGAATACTGGACGAAGGCCGGAAGGCCTCGTCCAGTATTCCCGCGACTTTTCCAAGTTTATATCCCCGATAAATTCCACAAAAATGCCATTAATTCCTTATAATTCCAGCATTTTAAATAAATTCATCAAGAAAATGTGTTTATTTTCCGTTTTCTTAAGAATTATTTTAACTGCGCCTGACGGTTACGGAAAGTAGTTCGGCATGGGAGTTTACTGGGATATAAACTTTGGACAGAGACTTGCTACGGACCAATCAAATATTAGGGAATTGTGTAAATATTTTTGTGCTGGAATTATTCACCATTATCTCACGTACTGATTGGCATTGTTAAACATTTTATATCAGACGTACATTTTTACACTGATATCAGCGGCGATAACCGCGTTTCTTTAAATGTTAACGGACATTACTATTTATTCTCTGTATTTATTTTTTGATGTGCAATGATCATACTTTATAATCTGTGGAAAATATTATATTTTCAGATGACACATTTAATTAGTATAAATAATTCGTGAAACAGACATTAATGTCTTTTCCGTAGCAGTCTCATTTGCATATTCATGACACTAGTGTATTATTTTTATCCCGTCAACACAGTGCGTATGTGCCGTGAAACACGGTGCCGTGAAACATTTTTGATATCCAGTCAATACTATTTTTGCATTTTACAGCCATTTGTAGGTGTTGACGGGATAAATAGAATAGTAGGTTAGTGCCGTGAATGGGAAAATATATCTGGCGCGGCACGGAAACGGGATGTGCTCGGCAGAGCCTCGCCCATCCCGTTTTCTGAGCCGCGCCAGATATATTTTCCCATTCACGGCACTAACCTACTATTCTCTATCTATTTTCCTTATTTCTGAACCAAAGTATATGTTGTGACCACTTATTTGAACCGTCTCGGCGAGACGGTTCAAATGAGTGGTCACAACATATACTTCTGATGAGAAATAAAGAAATGATTGATAGCACACTGTGTTGTTATCCCCCTCGCCGATAGGTAAGGGGGGATATAGCGCCAGTCCATGTACGTACAGTACAACCTCTCTACAGCAGCCACCCATGAGAAGACGCAAAACTGGCTGTTGTAGAGAGGTGGCTGTGATAGAGAGGTTAATGCTGAATTAAATTTTGTCATCCGCTGTTTGTTTATTTTCTTCGATAATTCTCATCAAAAACATGCTTTGGCAGCTGTTAAAACATGTTTTTATTGAGAAATAAGGCAAAGCGAAAGTAGACGAGAATTTTCGTGCTCAGCAGTCTAAGGGTTAGATACAGAGGAAATCATGCATTTGGGATATAAAATAGCGGCTGTTATAGAGAGGATGTTGTTGTAGAGAAGTGGCTGTTCATGGAGGTTCGACTGTACGTACGTACGTACGTACGTAAGTACGTTAGTAACTCATTGTTCAATAACTCTTGAACCGCTTCACTAATTTTGATAATATTTTGCTACAATGTGTGTCTAGGGAAGGTGCTTTGTTTTGCATACGACCCACGTCCGACCGCCCAAGATCACTGAGGACTTATGTTCACCTTGTTTGTAAGGCAAAGTTTTCGGGTTGTCCGGTTAGCGCAATCGGTAACGAGCATGCTTCTCACCAATGCGGCCCAGTTCGATCCTCGACCGGGGCAGTATGTGAGATGGTATGGTGATCGCCAGACCGGAAAAGTGGGTTTACTCCCGGTACTCCTGTTTCCTCCCACATTAAGGATCACCATTACGCCTCCATCTGTGCCAACGAAAGCATCTGTATAAATGGTCTCGTGCTTGTTTGTATCAAGGCTGCCAGTACAACCCACGTTCGACCGCCCAAGGTCAAGGTCACTGATGATTTTTATTATTACAGGGCTCCAGATAAGGAATTAGTAATTGAGTATTGTCACTCCATCATATCTGAAGCAATTGGGTATTTCAAAATTGTAATTGTGTAAAATAGAATCACACTGTTTACACATCAGCAGACAGCACTTATTGAATAGTTTGCTTCTGAATGAAAACACATCTTGGTATTTCATTAGATTCTAATGAACTTGAAATACCAAGATATGTTTTCATGGAAACATAAGAAAATATGCTATATCTGTGGTCTGTGTATTGTTTTCTGTAGCATGATAAAGATACCACAACTATTTCATTGCTCTTTGATGCTCATAAACATCTTATTTCAATTGGGTTTTTGGCAATTTTAATTGGGTATTTACGCAAATACGCACCTTATCTGGGGCTCTGTATTATTGTTGTTGTTAGCAAGTCTGCCAGCGAGGTGATAAGCTTCGTTTGGCCTACGGACGGTACTGAAGTAGATTACAAGAGTTACCGTTCGCAATTAAAATTTAATATGTGATTTTATGTCAAAAACAACAATAATTATAATAATTATAATATAATATAAATATGATTTCCAAATGATCCATATATTAAAACAAAGACAAAATTAGCCCGGGCTTTCAGTCCTTCGCCTGGCTTGCAGATATGCGAAGAAAGTGACGAAACAGAATAGGAAAAATGGTAGATTTGTAATGAATTTCTGAAACCCGATTGTACCTACAAGAAAAAACTCAGGCATTGGCAAAAAGGAAGATTGCTTGCAACGGTAACGTACCACATGATAATTCCAGCACAAAAATATTTACACAATTCCCTAACATTTGATTGGCCCGTAGCAAGTCTCTGTCCAAAATTTATATCCCAGTAAACTCCCACGCCGAACTACTTTCGACTGGTGCGCTGTCAGTGCTGTCAATGTAAACAAATGGCTGCCGTCTGTCAAAATAAACACATTTTCTTGATGAATTTATTTAAAATGCTGGAATTATAAGGAATGAATGGCCTTTTTGCTGAATTTATTGGGAATATATATTGGAAAAGTCGCGGGAATACTGGACGAGGCCTTCCGGCCTTCGTCCAGTATTCCCGCGACTTTTCCAAGTTTATACCCCGATAAATTCCACAAAAAAGGCCATTCATTCCTATATTGCCCACAGCTACGGAAGCCCGGGCAGTCAGAAAGTCACGGAGGAGTTCCATATTGGGTGGGAGCACTATCTGTCCAGCGTGCACGGATTTATCATCGCGTATGTGGACGGGAGGGGCAGTGGGGGCCGCGGGGACAGATGGCTACACTATAACTACAAAAACCTGGGAACATCTGAGGTGGAGGACACGATTGCAGCCGCCAGGTGAGTCGATGTAGTAAATTCAAGACGCGTTTGTGCACCTAAACCATGGTTTAGACGCTCAAACTGGGGTTTAGTGAATTAGTTTGCATTTTGCGAGCGTAAACTAGGGTTTGAGGAGCATAAACTAGGGTTTAAGCTCCAAACCATGGTTTAGAGAATTATTGTGCATTTGGCTTGCCATAGTCAAACATAAAGCGGTTTTCGTTGACGAGCAATCTGATTCGTTTACGTTGCGTCATTATACTGACATCATTTTGGTAACATCATGTGACGCCGTTCGACGAATGAAACGTCGCTATTCAATTCATTGTAACCCGGATATTCGTATCAGGTCAATGATATCAGTGTGTACATATCAGGTCAATGCCAAGCTCGTTACTTGATAAATATGTATAACCGCTTGTGTATGGATACATGTAGCTTGTTTAACAGGCATGTTTACCGAATACTAGTAAATTATTACACTCAGGCTTGCGAGTTATTTGGATAGGTTTCGCTGTGAGAGAAAACTGGTAATCAACTCCTTACAAATAATACACCGTGAAGAGAACACCCGTAATTGCGCGCCTGTTTTCTTCGAAACCACGAGCTATCATGCAAAATATTTACTTTTTATTTCAGTCATAATAAAGTTGTTTTGAAAACTTGGAAAGGGTTTCGACTAATCTAGAATGTTAATGTGATTGAACACATTCCAAACATGCAGTCAAATATATCTGGTTCATAGAAACAGCTGCGAAATTTGGATTTCAAAAAGTTTACATGACGTCACATTTGACGTCACACAACGTAACGTCAAAATGCGGGAAAATACGTCATTGTGTAACTATTCATGCGCACATCACAATTCATTGATTTTAATATAAAAAATAGACTAAATGTGCATATATATGCGCCGTGGAAGTGTAATAAATAGGATATTCCACTCGTGTCCGTCGGCGTCCGTGCAAGCAACTCGTTCGCTACGCTCACTCGTTGCTTACGTGGAAGCCGACGCACACTCGTGTATTATTTCCCGCTATTCAAAATGTACGATGGAATATCCTCTATATGTTTTACAATGTGTATCTTGATTATTCCAGATATTTCAGCAAGATGCACTATGTCAACGAACGGCTCGCGATTTGGGGCCTGGTAAGTAATTGTATACCTGTCCTGCAGGATGATGGATGTCATATTATACCAGGGGCGTCGAAACAAGTCCGGCGACTGCCGGATCAATACATTTGACATATTTGGAATTCATACATATATAAATCAAAGTACTGAAAGTACTCAACATAGGGTACTACAAGAATTCCGTCACGGAAGCGGTGTCGCGCCTGAAAATGCCTTGTCGGTACAAAACAATGTTGTAGCAGGATTTTTGTTAAAATTTCTGCATTACTTCGACATCGCCATGTTTACTTCTGTTTTGTGAATGAAATAATTGGCCCCGGATCGAGTATATTAAATCATACAAATGACGTCATTGGGGAAACCGCTGACAAAATTTTCAATGTATGGAAGCCTAAACTTGTTAGAATTTTTTGTGTGTCGTATTTCAGTACTTGCATTAATATGGGTATTAATCTACGCTGGATGTCTTATACTGTCATTAATTTGTTCCCTGACTGTAATTTATCACTTACTGACTTATTGACCCACTTCCCTGAATTGACACTCATGTTGGCGTGTATTGGCCACCATAGACACATGTCAATCAGGCAGAATTCTGGAATGTCACTAAAATCCGCTGTAAATCCATCGATAGAATGAGGATTAACATCAGTTAGACCCACACGTGCGAGTTTTGTTGCGACACAATCGTGATCATTAAAAAAATCTGGGTAAACAGGTAGCTGTAACCCCATGATATCGTTTGTGTGTTGAACGCGTCGATCCGGTGGAGTGTATTCGGAGGGGAGTTAACTCTGCCGAAAACTATAGCCTGTTACTAAATGACCGCACGATTTGTGACGCAAATGAGGGCAACTCACAACTTGAAGGCGTAACAAAACAATCCGATGTATTTGTGTACGTAGAACATCCGTTGTTGATATTGTGCAGTGCAAGTAGTTTTTCATAATATTATTTTCAATTAGCGTTTGCGTATGACAGCTAAACGTTGAGTAACACAATGAATTTGTTGTTATGGTTACTCCAATATATCACTACGGACTAGCCCATCGAGGGGGGTCTTGGGCGTGGCTACCTGTCCGAGGCGATTCCAATACATAGGTTACCCTATGTGAAAACGGAATGTAAATGTTTGTTCTGCAATTATTCTCATTTCTCATCAGAAGTGTACGTTGTTACCACTCAGTTGAACCGTCTCGGCGAGACGGTTCAACTGAGTGGTAACAACATACACATTGGGTGGGTAGCGGGTGTACCCACTAGTTTCGCCGGACCAATCTTATGATGCTTCCGGCGCCCCTGTATACACAATACTACAATGTAATACACTACCGACTGCGCTAATATTGCCAATATTATAATTTATTTATATTTCAAAATACTTGAATGTCGTGCTTTTGAAATCAAGCAGGTTACAGCTCAGGCCCAGCCAATCAAATTGCTTGATTGCGAGTTAGCATTGTCAATACATGTATATGTCAATATATGTCCAGAAAAGTTGACATCTGTGCAAGATTACCGCAGGCGGCTGTGTATGCATTGCAATAAATCGAGGCCTCGTAGTGTAATAACAGTGAAATAAACATCACAATACACCAGAATAAGTGTAATAAATGTGCAAATTACACAGATGCGGAAAAACACTTAAGTGGTCAGTACAGTTTCAATGTATGATTATGTGCTTATGTAATACATATAATCTAACATTTGCGTTGAATTGATATGTAGGTTACAAAACATTTTTGTTTTTGGGTCACCCTGTATGATACTAGTTTGCTAATATTATAAGATTGTGTAGCTAAGAATATGTGCTATATCATGAAAAATATTTACAAAATGTACGGTATTTTCAATGCATGACGTCGAGAGCTGTGACGTTCGATGTCATTTACAGAAAGTATCACATTTTTTCAAATACTTTTCACGCACAATCGGACATTTTCTTAGGTACAATATCACATGGTTTGCCTCGTATATGTATGGTTATAATTCCAGTCCTATGGTGGGTTCCTAACATCGTCGGTATTAGCCCGAGGGTCGGGCGTGTTTTCATGTGGCATGGCGGTCGCTCCGGTTACCGACTGGCGATATTATGGTACAGTAGAAACCCTCTTAGCCGACACCTTGGCCTGGCTCTTCAGAGCTCAAGTTTTGTGTCTAAAGAGTATTATACCACCAGATGTCACATTAAATGAATATCTCTTTGAAAATGGATTAACATACAAAGATCCGGATAAACGTAGTGTTTAAAGAATATTTAATATACATGTACATGTGCAGCCAGATTTCAAATTCAGTGACTATTTTATTTTTGCAAATGGATTAGCGTGCAAATGTCCAGATAAACGTTTTTAGCTCGCCTGCACGAAGTGCAGAAGAGCTTATGGCATACCCCCGGCGTCGTCTGCGTCGGCGTCGGCGTCCACAGACTTAACGTTGGGGTAAATGTCTTATAACTTCTGTTTCCTTTCATGGAACAACTTGTTATTTCATACATGCATTCCTCAGATGACCCTATATCATGCTGTAACAAATCCATGACCCACCACCCAACCCTTACCCCAAGATCAAGGTCACAAACTTAGCACATTCATAAACTTGACGTTCAGGTAAATTTCTTATAACATCTGTTTCTTTTCATGGAACGCCTTGATATTTCATACATGCATTCATCTGATGATACTCTATTGTGCTATAGCAAATACATGACCCACCGCCCATCCCTTACCCCAAAGTCAAGGTCACAAACTTAGCACATTCATAAACATAACGTTGGGGTAAATGTCTTATAACATCTGTTATCTTCCATGGAACGCCTTGAAATTTCATACATGCATTCCTCAGATAACCCTCTATCATGCTGTAGCAAATCCACGACCCACCACCCAACCCTTACCCCAAGGTCAAGGTTACAAACTTAGCATGTTACTAAACTTAACGTTGGGGTAAATGTTGTGTAACTTCTGTTTATTTACAGGGAACGCCTTCATATTTCATACATACATTTATCTGATGATACTCTATCGTGCCATAGCAAATGCATGACCAAGCCTCCACCCCTTTCCCCAAGGTCAAGGTCACAAACTTACCACATTCATAAACTTAACGCTTTGATAAATGTCTTATAACATCTGTTTCCTTTCATGGAACGCCATGATATTTCATACATGTATTCATCTGATGTTGCCCTATCGTGATATAGCAAATGCATGACCCACCGCCCACCCCTTGTACCCCAAGGACAAGGTAACAAACTTAGCACATTCATAAACTTAACGTTGGGCTAAATGTCTTATAACGTCTGTTTCCTTTCATGGAACGCCTTGATATTTCATACATGCATTCACCTGATGATACTCTGTCGTGCTACAGCAAATCCACGACCCACCTTCCACCACTGACCCCAATGTCAAGGTCCACCGCACACCCCTTAACCCAAGGTCAAGTTATATAACAGTCATGTTTGTTATACAACTGTGCCAAGTTTGAGTGAAGGCTGCCAACAGGCGAGCTTCGTCGTCTTCTGACAACTCTTGTTTATCTAAAGAGTATTGTACCTCCATATTTCACATTCAATGAATATTTTATGTTTGCAACTTGATTTGCAATTAACATAAATAACTCCAGATAATCTTGTTATCTAAAGAGTATTATACAAGGATTACGGAATTTATCATTTCCAATATAAAATTGGGAATAAATGATAAAAAAGCAAATTAAGTTGAAACGTAAATTGTTTGAGCTGCAAAACGCAAACCATGTTTTAAAAACATTGAGTATATTTCAAATTATCACTCTTTTGAAAGTTCGTGTACATGCGCATTCAGTGATATTGAAATTTGCAAAATACACCAAGATCAGAGTTTTGAGGCTCCTATTAGGTCACATGACTTTCAACGATAAGTCACAAGAAAATGTAATACTATTAATGATGTTCATTTCCCTGTTATACCTAACTCCGTGGCCTTTGGTTATTCTTCCAGATTCCGTGTACACCGAGCGGTATATGGGTCTACCCACCGCTGACGAAAATCTGGCGGCTTACAATGTAAGTACAAATTAAATAGAGTTAACAAATTGTGTTGTAAATTGTCTACAACGTACGGTGATATGGTTCTGCCAACTACATAAAGTGACAACGTGATAGCTATGTCATCTTAACCCTTACACCGCTATCTTATAATTTTTATCGTCTGCTGTTTATGTTCTGTTTTCCATTTTTATCATGAAAAACATGCGTTGACAGCACTTTAGAATAATTTACAATATGCTTTGACAGCACTTCAGAATCATTTCCGTTGGAAGTGCTGTCAAATAATGTTTTATTTAGAAATAAGGCAAGATATAAAAGCAACAACAGACGACAATTGTTGTGAATAGCGGTCTAAGGGTTAACACACCTTATACAATGTAATTCGTCATAGCGTTTAGCGTCAAGACATATTTAATTTACTAATTGACCAAGAATGAGAGAACTAACACGGACATCGAGTACAACGTGATACTTCCCACTATTGGCATCGATTTTTATTATCCCCTTGCCGATAGGCAAGAGTGGATATATCGTTAGTCCGTGTATGCGTATGTACGTACGTGCGTACGTGCGTGCGTTACATGTTTCAATAACTTATGAAACGCTTCACCGATATTGATACTATTTGGCCACAATGTGTGTCTCGGGATGGCGCTTTGTTTTGCATACGACCCACATCCAACCGCCCAAGGTCAAGGACTGATGACTTATGTTCACCTTGCTTGTAAGGCAGACATGTTAAAGGTTTTTGTTTGTTTTGTATTCTTCGTATTATTATTATCAAGGCTACCAGCGAGGGGATCAGACTCGTAATGACGATACAGCATGAGGATCTGACAGTGTGTCAGATTTAGAGTGGTTCAACTGTACAGTGGGCTCAGCGTGTAAGTGCACACACGAACGAACTCGACAGGTTGGTTCCAACCTGTCGTATTCGTTCGTGTGTGCACTAACACGCTGACCCCACTGTACATCATATCTGGCTTCAGGATTGTGCTACATGTAATATTTTCTTTATCTGGCTTCAGGATTGTACTACATGTAACATTTTCTTTTTATTTTCTCACCGCATTGTTATAACATGTCCGGGTAGTTTTTGAACACCCCTCGTATATTTTTTCCTTACGTTTCAGTTTGCGAACGTGTCCCGCTATGCCAAAGAATTCCAGACAGTGAAGTTTATGTTGATACATGGCACGGGTGACGGTAGGTACTCATCCAGATTTGTTCCTCGTTCCACAAACGTATAATTGCCCTATCGTTTACACATCGTTGTTTTTAATTATAAAACTATGTTTCGTTTGCTTAAACCTGAAATCAAACCGCGACCGACAAACATATTAGGTGATAAATACAACTTCCGTGTATGATGCCGTGTATATGCAATGACTAAAATCTAATATGTGTTTATTCAAATTCATTAGTCTCGTTTGTTCTGAAATCAGTAAACAAACTAATACGATCACTCACGTAAGATCCTCAGTATAATTCACGTCGTATATTTATGCGGAAACAAGCAAGATATACACTAGCTCTATTATTTATCGTCTTTTCGTTTTCAGATAACGTTCATTTCCAGAACTCTGCTCAACTCATCAAAGCATTAACTGACGAGGACGTCTACTTCAGATCACAGGTATGGTCAATGGTGTGGAGGACATTCCATCTAATACACGGTGTACATCGGCTTCCGCGTAAACAACGAGTAAGCGAAGCGAACGAGTTGTTTACGCGGAAGCCGGCGTAAACGAATGTATTATTACAGAGGACGTCTACTTCAGGTATGACCATATTAACTATGTTTAATGGTATAGAGGCTATTCAATCGTACATGCTTGAAAAGCGTGAACTAATACAACGAGTAAGCGATGCGAACGAGTTGATTATGCGGAAGACGGCGTACACAAGTGTATTATTTCAAGCTATTCAAATATGTATGATGGATATCCTATTTATTAAATTTATTAACAACATTGTATTGCTTATGCCCCCTTAAATCCTTGCATCTGCGTATGAAATTTTGTGGGCGGTGCTTATTTTATAACGACTGCGGGAGAATGCACGCAGGTGATTACGGGTGTTCTCATCACAGTGCATTATTTGTAAGTTGACAAATTACGGGTTTTCTCTCACAGACAATTCCGTGCATATACTACCTTGAAATGTAATAAATCTCTTTACTCTTTCTAATATTTTTTTTCAGATTTACATAGACGAGCCACATTGGCTGAATGGTGGAAACACGAAGACGCATCTCTACAACTCGATGGAGAGATTCCTGCTCCAGTGTTACGGCAAGCCGGCGCACCACATTGACAACACGTTTGACGTCTCCGAAAAGGACGACATAGAGGTGGAGGAGTGATCTGGAAAAACGTGAACTTAATCGTCATTAAGCTGTCAATCAAATTCCATAATTCAATCATCTGTAGTTAGGACGGTATTCAGGTTGAGGCTCATCACGTGGTATACGGCCGTAGACACCACCACGGTAGCCACGGCGCGCCGTGGTACTATTTTGTACCGGTGGGTTTTTAATGACCGACGTCCATTTTGAGGGTCTAGGATGATTTTTTTTCCGGGATGTGCTCGGCTCTTCTATATTCACCGCTACGGGCCTGTGGTATACCGATGTGTGTTTTTCCTGGAGGCATATACAGTATGCCTGGGTACACTATCCTGTTACACCTTTAAGGCGTTTGACTGTTTGTTATGATTGCCTCGGTGTTTTTCCTTGTTCATTGGCCGCACGACACGTGTGACGTTACCATGGCTACATGTACATAGTGGACGTGCATAACATACACTTCGTGCAATTATCAATACAACGTCGCAGTGTGTGTAAAATACGTGATTTCGGCAGCCGACACTCCTCAGAAACAACGGTGTAATGATTTGGGAGAATCTGATAGCTAATCATGATTACCATGAGAAAATCCATGTGATTTTGTACATGTGTGATGTGTCATGAT
The DNA here is from genome assembly GCA_029237695.1 of Conchocele bisecta. Taxonomy (NCBI): domain Eukaryota; kingdom Metazoa; phylum Mollusca; class Bivalvia; order Lucinida; family Thyasiridae; genus Conchocele; species Conchocele bisecta. The sequence continues at coordinate 63,995,379 of CM055280.1, forward strand.
AGTATACACGTATTTACAACTAGATGGCCGCGGCCCGCATGTCGCGCCCGTCGAGGCTTTGATAGGAAATCGATTCTTCGCAAACTGAACGACAGAAGTTTGGGCCAACGTACAGAGACCACCAAATGCAGCTTAATCGGATGGATTCTGGAAGTTTCAGCACTTGTTGCTGTTGTTAGTACCACGTGAGCATACACCTTGATACATGTACGGTTGGTGTTTCCCGAAAAGACGCCATAGAAAGCAGGAATGTTCAGGCTACATTCCCAATGTCATGGATATGAACATTGTCATCATGCCCGCTATGCGATAGCACGGGGGGCATATTGCGTTGCTCTTGAGGTTCCGTACGTCCGTCCGTCCGTTCGTACGTACGTACGTCCGTGTTTTTTTTACGTCGAAAAGTCGAAAAGTTTTTCCAGTTGGAGTCCAGTATGCCACGCGGGGCATATCCATGTTTTACAAACATAATGTTTAGTTGTACATGTATATATATACCGGGTATATCATTTTGTTTGTTTGTTTGTTTGTTTGTTTGTTTGTAAATTCCACAATAACAATGTGTACATGTAAACAATTATTGGATATACATTTATTGAGCATAGGCTGCATACGCAGCCTGTGCTCAAAAAATGTAAATCCATCAATTGAAATTGATCCTAAATCTTCACTTACGAACATTTTAGTCGTACAGAGTTTAGGGAAACGGCCCCATAATCCATACAGGTGAAATACGGGATTCGACCCCGTTAACCCCGTCTAATATGATCCTAGCTATGACTATGATATGACTGTGGATCTACACTGATCGCAAAACTCATAAGGTCATAATTTCTCCAGTCACGACCACATATGATTCTGTCATGGCAATATATGAAAGAAGAAATGTCAAATTTAAAGAAAGAAATGGGCGATATATGGTCGGAAATGGTATAATAACGAAAATAGATTTAAACTGTATTGTTATAACCTTAAATATGATCTTAAATGATATACCTGAGCCGTCTGTGTATGAAAACGTGTATTATATGTAAATAATTAAGCACTTTTCATATTTGAATGGCAAAATTAACTTTTTGCCATACGTATTTGCCATAATTTACGTCGAAATTCGACAAACAATACAGATTTTTTTCCGATTGATGATGGTAATTTTAGAGCCTGTTGGTGAATCTACAAAGATTCATCATACATGTAGTATATAATGCTGTTGTTAATGCGATGTGGTGGTTCGTTAGGGATATTTCGTCGTTTCCACGCCGATTAGAGACGAAATTTATGACATGCTGTCGTTCCTTCGTTTCTACGCTGTGTAGAAACGAAAGGAACGAACTGTTTGCTGGGACACGTGATCTTATATGATTTAAACACAATTCCTTTCTAAATGAGATTGGATACAGGGCTCCAGATAAGGAATTATTAATTGTGTATTTTCACTCCATCATATCTTAAGCAATTGGGTATTTCAATATTTGAATTGGGTAAATTAATATCACACTACTGTTTGCACATCAACAGACAGCCATTATTAAATAGTTTGCTTCGAAATGAAAACAAGTCTTGGCATTTCATTAGAATTGTCTCCTTGGAGACAATTCTAATGAAATACCAAGATGTGTTTTCATGGAAAATAAGAAAACTATGCTATATTTCTGGTCTGTTTATTGTTTTGTGTAGCATGATAAAGGTACATAAATTTGTTATTGCTTTTTGATACTCGCTACTTCTGATTTCAATTGGGTGTTTGGCAAATGTAATTGGGTATTTACGCAAATACGCAGCTTATATGGAGCTCTGGGATATATGTATGACATATTTCTGAACATGTACTCATTATTGTATCCTATACGGCACATGGAGTGGCTAGCTCGGCCATCTTAACCCTTGCACAGCTATCTTATTTTCTTTGTCGTCTGCTGTTTATTTGCTATTTTCCATTTGTATCATCAAAAACATGCATTGACAGCACTTTAGAATAATTTACAACATGCTTTGACAGCACTTCAGAATCATTTCCATTGGAAATGATTCTGAAGTGCTGTCAAACCATGTTTTTATTGAGAAATAAGGCAAGATGTAACAGCAACAGCAGACGATAATTGTTGTGAGTAGCGGTCTAAGGGTTAATGTGCTGTCCTGGATTTAAACTTTATTTATTTTACAACGATTACAAACAATGCGAGAGCACTTATACAAATGCTTTCGTTGGCACAGATGAGGGCGGTAAGGGCGGTCATTAATGTGGGAGGAAACCGGAGAACCCGGAGGAAACCCACGTGTCCGATCTGGCGACCACCATACCATCTCCCATACTGCCCCGGCCGAGGATCGAACCCGGGGCCGCATTGGTGAGAAGCGCACTCGTTACCGATTGCCAGACAACCTATGTTGCTACCACACATGTAACTGTTAGAGTGCATTACAAGTTCATGTTCTACCTGTATCTTTCGTTCTTTGTCATACGCCGTAAGAGATGAAATTGGCTGATGGCTTGAACACACACTTTTTGTTACTCCCTGTTATAACACATTATCAAGGTTCCTATGTTTTGTTATTGGCCGTACTCGGCCGGCCTCGAGACAACGGACTCTCACGAAACAATTAACCGGTTTATATCATGTTCGCCTAATGCAAATGGCCGTATTGTATACAGTAACACGGCAATGTTCACATATGTATATTATCAAGGTGTATGATCATGTGGTACTAGCAACAACAGCAAGTACCGATTCAAAGTACGTATTCTTTTATAGTGTCCTTATTACGTAACGGATTTTGATGAAATATGGCGCATCAGACGCGTCTTGTTAAGCTGCATTTGGTGGTCTGCATTTGGTGTATTTTCGCCCAAACATCTGTCGTTTTTTGCGAAGAATCGATTTCCGTGTCTCCGACACGGAAATCGATTCTTCGCAAAAACGACATAAGTCTGTGCCTAACTCCCTAGACCACCAAATGCAGCTCATGAAAACGCGTTTGCTGCGCCATATTTCATCAAAGTCCGTTGCATATGAAATATCAAATAATACTTACTTTGCAGTGGGCGACGTTGTTGTTGTTGTAACCACATGATCATGCATCTTGATTATAAATATTTCCTATTTCAGAAGAAATTATGTTTGAATCATATAATTTTCGTATCTACGCGGCAATTTAAGGTTCTTAATTTTCATTTCTAAACGTCGAAGAAATGAAAAGGTGATATGTTCCTAACTATCCATCAAATATTCTGTAAATACGTCTTACATACACATGTGGCTCTGACTGGAGAAATGGGGTCTAAGGGATTTGTGACCAGTCTGGCTGCTGATCATACGACACGCCTGTAACCTGTCAACGATCTAATTGCTTATTCAGTTGGATGCATGACGGGTGTTTCATTGATGGAATGGCGAACAGTGCAGGTCCAGATCAGACTGTGCGGATGCACAGGCTGATCTGGATCTACACTGGTCGGAAAAAACATAAGCACCAGTTATCCAGTCACAGCCACAAATATATAATTGTATGTTGTACTCTGTAATTTGAATTCATATAATAATTGTTAAGTTTACATGTTGGTGGTGTGTATTCATATGAGTTTACCTACAGCACATTCCCACATTAATATATATTTGACATTAGTTGCGAACAGTAACTCTTGTTATTATATTATACGTTTGTCTGTTTGTCTGTTTGTTTGTTGGGGTTTAACGGCCTATCAACAGCTAAGGTCATTTAAGGCCGGGACAATGGGTTTAGTACTAAATTCCATATTACCTGTACAAGTGCATGTACATGTTCAAGTACATGTACAAATGGGGGGGGGAGGGGGTCCCAAAATCATAACTGAATATTTACAATAAAAAAACTACATTTTCGGCCCTGAAATCAGAATAATCCTGATCTGATGCCAGGTCCTCGCCACACCAGAATCACATGGCCCCCTCCCAAAAGCAGCAGGATCAGTAATAATCTTACTACTTTTATAATGGGCTATAACCCAATTCAACTCTCAGGTAACACAAGAGCCAATGTACATGGGCTTGTACAGATAAAAAATGGGATTTAGTACTAATCCCATTGACCCGGCCTTAAAAGACCTTAGCTGTTGATAGGCCGTTAAACCCCAACAAACAAACAAACAAACAAACAAAACAAACAACAGAACGCAAGCCGCCAATAAGTTTGTCCATCTTGACGTCTCGTGAGTTCATATTGGTCAGTGCCGGAACTACATTTCACCTCGTAAAATAGTTCTTTCTAAATCATCACTAATTTCTTTATTTTATTTATATTTGGCATAGTTTTTCAGGCGCATATAAATTGTGACTAATGTACGTATATAATACAAAGGTTATTTGATTTGTATGTGGATATATACCACTCGTTCCGCCGCGCAACGATATTGCGCTCCTAAAGTTGAGCAATATTGCACGTAGCGAAACTCGTGCATATGTCCACATATAAATCAAACAACCTATAAGTGCCGTCAGCTACGGCGTAGATTGAAAGAGTTACTGTTCGCAACTAACTTGACATCAAAAGTCAGTAGCCTGTTTGTGGCTATTTACTCATTACATTATATGTAGAATTTTCTTAGCAGTTGACAGACCATTAAACACCATTCAATAAATAAATACGACAGTGAATGGAGAAATGGGACTTATGTGATTTGTGACCATTGTAGCTCCTGGTCAAATAGCACACGCCTGTAGTCTGATAACTTTCTATATTGCTTGTTGGAAGCACGGCGTGCGTTTTATCGGCGGAATGGCGAACAGTACATATCCTGATCAGACTGTGCGGATGTGCGGATGCACAGGCTGATCTGGATCTACACGGTCGCAAAAGCCATAAGCCCCACTTTTTCAGTCACAGTCACATGACGTCCGATGTGTTTCAATGAATAACGCAAAATACTCTCTATGAGATCAACTGTACAGTGAAGCCTCCCTACACCGGACACCCATTGTGTTGCATGTAGATGGGTTTCACTGTAATGTATTTCGTTCTCGTGTCTGTTCATGATTGAAAAAGAACAACATTGTGCATCGAGCGCTTAATTACAGTGGAACCTTTCTAAACCGGACACCCTGGGGACCTCCCAGGGTGTCCGGATTAGAGAAGTTTCACTGTAATAATGAAAGTATTTACTTTATTTACTGGCAGAACTTTTGAAACTATTTTTTAAATCGTCGCCATTTCTGGTCACGTGGTTATCCACACTAATTTACATCTGTACTTTATATTTACACTTTTATCATGTACTGTATGTCCGTTGAAGGTTTACATTAAATTTATTAAACTAAAAACCTTGTTTCGTACCTTTTCCGTCGATTTCCACTTGACTGCAATTTAACTGTTCTACGGCAGCTTAAAAGGGACGTCCGCAATGTGTTTCTATCTCGATCCCACGACATAGCATCTCGTTCACACGACATATGAACTCGTTTCCACGAGTTAGCTATCGCGTTACCACGACATAGCATCTTGTTCCCACGAGAGAGGTTCCCGTTACCACGAATTAGCTATCTCGTTCCCACGACATATTCAGCCAATCAAATCGTAGCACCATTGTCATTCAAGACGGTGGAGTAATATCTGCTATTCTATTGTCTAATTATGTCGTTCGAAAGAGATGCTATGTCGTGGTAACGAGATCATATCTCATGGGAACGAGATCCAATGTCGTTGGAACGAAACCCTAATGTCGTGGGAACGAGATGCATAACTTGTGGGAAAGAGCAGCTATCTCATGGGAACGAGATGCTATGTCGTGGAAACGAGATGCTATGTCGTTGGAACGATAAAGCTAACTCGTGGAAACAAAAATAAATTTATTTCACATGTCCCGTTTGAGCTGTAGTACTTTTTTCATAACGATACCCACAGGTATTATTGCTCTAAATGTTTATGTGGGTTGCTGGGGGCCGTTTAACTAAGCTTCGTACGACTAAAATGTTCGGAAGTGCAAATTTGGAATCGTCTGGAAAGTTCAATTGATGGATTTACCTATGCTCAATAAATGTAAATCCAATAATTGTTTACAAGAAAACATTGTTAATGTGAAATTTACAGACTATCATAGGTTTGCACTTACGAACATTTTAGTCGTACGAAGTTTAGTGAAACGGCCCCCAGGTTGGGGGTATACGAAGGGTGAATTTAACAACTGGATGTCATCCTTACCGAAATCGCGATATCGCGGGTTTTGTACGTCATGTACATGTACGATTTTCGTGAATCCGGTTATACAGTGAAACCTCTCTAAACCGGACACCCTGGGAGGGTGTCCGGTTTAGAGAAGTTTCGCTGTAAATCAGACATGTTATAACTGTGAGCCATAGCTGTGTGCTATGCGATCATGAATAGACAGTATCACCTGAGATAAGTGACCAAGAACCTCATGAAAATACGATTACAGATGTTTTATTTGTGTCCGGTTTAGAGAGGTTCCACTGTACGTACCCATTATAAAAGTACATGTAGTAAGATTAGTAATAATCCTATTATTTTTAGGGAATCGGGCTAAGTGATTCTGGTGTAGTGAGGAGTAGCCGATTTCATCAACATTGCAAAGTATACTTATCTAGCAAAGTATACTTTGAGGGAGTAATCATTTATTTTTCCAGAAATGCATTATGTCATATAGAACTAACGACTGCATATATTTGATGATTAAAAGTATGCAAAATTATTATGGCCAAAATGGCTGTAAACATGTAATAAATTCAGTATAATAAAAAATAATAAATTTGTACTAAAATTGAAAATTTCTCTCTCAAACTATACTTTGCTAGATAAGTATACTTTGCAATGTTGGTGAAATAGGCTACATATCAGGCTGTTCCCCCAATGCAGCAATAAATATAATGTAATCTAAAATGATATTAAATCATCACTCATGATAGATCTTCTATTTACATAGTAAAAGAATGATCGTGCCATTTTCGAAACCAGTTGATTTAGTTATTGGTGTTTAACGGCCTATCAACAGCTATGGTCACGTACAACCGAATCCCAACATCAGAACGCTAAACACGTACATGAGGGCCAAACCACGGATGTCGGGATTCCGACAAGGATGAACCCTTATCGTTAAATTTACCCTCACCACCTCCACCCATAAGAGCCCAGAGGATATACATGTAGTCCGGGAACACAATAAACAAGGGGTCCGTTTCATTAACCTTCGTAGGACAAAACATCATCCGCACAGTCTGATTAGGATCTACACGGTTCGCCATTCCATCCATAAAACACACAACATGCTTTTATCAAGCAATAAACACATATTTTATATTTTTTGTTTATATTTTATTCCATTTTATCATGAGCTACATGCACCAGTGCTCCAGATAAGAAATTAGTAATTGAGTATTGTTACTCCATCATTTCTGAAGCAATTAGGTATTTCAAAATTGTAATTGGGTAAAATAAAATCACACTACTGTTTACACATCAACAGACAGCAAGTATTGAATAGTTTGCTTCGAAATGAAAACACATCTTGGTATTTCATTAGAATTGTCTCCTTGGAGACAATTCTAATGAAATACCAAGATGTGTTTTCATGGCAAATAAGAAATATATGCCATATTTGTGGTAGTTTATTGCTTTCTGCAGCATGATAAAGGTACCACAAAATTTGTATTGCTTTTTGATAATCGCTACTTCTGATTTCAATTGGGTTTTGGCAATTTTAATTGGATATTTAAGCAAATACGCAGCTTATCTGGAGCTCTGTTATATGTTTATATTTTATTCAATGTTATCGTGTTATAAGTCCATTTAGCCCCTTTTTTCCAGCACTACACACATATTTTATATTATCCAGAGCTCCAGATAAGCTGCTTATTTGCGTAAATTCCCAATTAAAATTGCCAAAAACCCAATTTAAATCAGAAGTAGCGAGTATCACAAAGCAATAACAAATTTGTGGTACCTTTATCATGCTTCACAAAACAATAAACAGACCATAAATATAGCATAGTTTTCTTATTTTCCATGAAAACACATCTTGGTATTTCATTAGAATTGTCTCCAAGGAGACAATTCTAATGAAATGCCAAAACTTGTTTTCATTTCGAAGCAAACTATTCAATAATTGCTGTCTGTTGATGTGCAAACAGTAGTGTGATATTAATTTACCCAATTCAAATTTTGAAACACCCTATTGCTTAAGATATGATGGAGTGAAAATACTCAATTACTAATTCCTTATCTGGAGCGCTGTTATATGTTTATATTTTATTCAATGTTATGGTGAGTTACATGTACACTGGTTATAAGTCCATTTAGCCCCTTTTTCCAGTCACAGCCACACGCCAGCCACATTCCCGTTAGTTCTGTTCCAGTATATGGGGTCCGAGTCAGTGTGCGCCAAATCTGAATTAGAATCATACATGTCCGAGTCAGTGTGCGCCAAATCTGAATTAGAATCATACATTATAGATTGAAGTGGAACCTCTCTAAACCGGACACCCCATGGTGACACCCCATGGTGTCCGGTTTAGCGAGGTTTCACTGTAAATCAGACATATGACCACTCCTGTACAGCCTTTCGTGTTTTGCGATCGCGAACAGACAACACCATTGCAGTTAAGTGACAATGAAACGCTTCAAATTACCAACATTTATCAGGTAACCTGCCCCTGTATTGACCGAATACGTACTAACTGATAACATATTGTTGTATCAGGCATTGACCTGATATAAACATCCGGGTCACAACGAAGTGAAAACTGACGTTCCGTTGGTCGGATAACGTCACGTGACGTTACCGAATGACGTCAGTGTAATGACGCAACGTAAACAAGTCCGCGTTCTGTCCATAGATAACTACGTCATATGTTGTCAATTTCGAGCATAAAACGTTACCGGATAAATAGAATACCAGGCTAGTGTATTTTGATATCAAGTTTATCAGGCTCGGCTCGGAAACGGTAGGAATTCCTCGGCAAGCCTCGGAATTCCTACGCGTTTCCTAGCCTTGCCTGATAATCTTAATATCAAAAGACACTAGCATAGGTAGTCTCTATATATGTCTACATGGAGTCCGGTTTAGAGATGTTCCAATGTCTTTGATTTGCATGCGGATATATGCACGAGTTCCACAGATTGCGATATTGTGCGACTTTAGGAGCGCAATGTCGTTGCGCAGCAGAAATAGTGGCATTTTATTATATACAGTGGAACCTCTCTAAATCGGACACCCAGAAAACACCTATGATCTTATTTCTGAGCTTCTTGGCCATTTATCTCAGGTAATAATTTATGTTCGTGATCGCATAGCACACAGCTATGTCTCAGAATGATCAAATGCCCGATTTACAGTGAAACCTCTCTAAGCCGGACACCCTGGGAACTAGTTTACTAGGTGAAACGTAGTTCCGGCAGAGACCAATATGAACTCACGAGACGTCAATATACAAACATATTGCCGACTTGCGTTCCATTCTCAGGACAACATACATTATCAGGACAAGAGCCTCAACCAACAACCAACCAAAATGCCCACTCAGTAGGCACAAACTGTTGTTTATATCAGAGACACCATCTCAGACATTTTCTGGAAAAATAAACATTCATTCACCATTACCCCACGTATTTATTGGCATGATTCTATACATTTTATATCAGACGTAAATTTACACACTGATATCAGGGGCAATAACCGTGTTTCCTTAAAATGTTACAGGACATTGCTATTAGTTTTAGAACTGGTGGAATAGTGACACAAGTATACATTTATTTAATTCCTATAAAGAACATACTGTGCCTACTCAGTGGGCATGTACCTTTAAACACTGCGTGACAATGGAGATAAATCCTGAAGTACAAATTCAGTCATCTTTCTTGCACGCGGCACGCCTCTAAGTCGTACGCATGTGTCAAGTATAGTGCAACCGATAGATCACAGCCACATGCGGGCAAACGTGATCAACTGTGTTCTCACCTCATCATGCCCCATACATTGCCCATGTACTGTGTAAATGCAGAAACAAAACTCGAAAATGTATCGAAGATGAGATAACTATACAATATGCGATGCATATGATGGCCAATATGAAATTCATGATCATGTGGTTATAAAAACAACAACGTCGCCCACTCCAAAGTACCGGTAAGTATTATTTGATAGTTTCCTTAATATCCAACGGATTTTGATGAAATATGGCGCAGCAAACGTGTCTTCATGAGCTGCATGTGATGGTCTATGGAGTTTGTCACAGACTTATGTCGTTTTTGCGAAGAATCGATTTCCGTGTCGGAGACACGGAAATCGATTCTTCACCAAAACGACAGAAGTTTGTGCGAAAATACAGAGACCACCAAATGCAGCTTAACAAGACGCGTTTGATGCGCCATATATCGCCAAAATCCGTTACGTAATAAGGACACTATAAAAGAATACGTTCTTTGAATCGGTACTTGTTGTTGTTGTTAGTACCACGTGATCATACACCTTGTGTGTAAATACAGAAACAAAACTCGAAAATGTATCAAAGATGTGATAAATATAGATATGCGATGCATATGATGGCCAATATAAAATTCAACTGATATGCATATTGAATTCATATGACATTTTCCATGTGATAAATATACATATACGATGCATATGATGGCCAATATGAAATTCAACTGATATGCATATTGAATTCATATGACAATTTCCATATGCAAACACTATTTGTAACATCTTTGACACAGTCTTCTGTTCTGTTTCTGTATTTACACAAAGCATGTGTCATGTATGGACGCGAGGATGTGATAACACAGTTATAGCACGTTCGTCCGTATGTACGAGGAGATAATTTATAGCCAGACACGTTATAAATATGCATATGCGATGCTTATGATGGCCTAGATAAAATTCAAATGATTTGCAGATTGCATTCATATAAAACTGTACATACAATATTTATAACATATTTGACACATTCTTCAGTTTTGTTTCTGTATTTACACAAAGCATGTGTCAGGTATGGAGGCGATGATGTGATAACACAGTTATATCACGTTCGTCCGTATGTACGAGGAGTTAATCCACGAGCTAAAGCTCGTGGATTATCTCCTCGTACATGCGGATGAACAGTGGCATTAGTGTGGCTAATTGACTCCGTATATAATCCTGGAGTTTTATATGGTAATTTTGCAATGGTGTAGACGTTAGGACGGTGTCAATGTTACCTTACTCTGGCGTATGACGTTCATAGCTTCCAGTCGCCTTCGTCGATGCCGTCAAACCTGGCATAACATGCTAATAAAAACGAAAACGATATCAATCGATGTCAAAACATATACACGACATGCGTTGAAAGAAACAACAGTTGGAAGACATGTTTTTACACGAAAGAAAACAAACACTATCTTTGTACAAAACGATCGATTACACTTCGTTTGTCAATCGTTTTCATTTGTTTGTTTTCGTTTGGGAACCTTCAACAAATCTACGCGGTACATGTGCAGATAAGATTCTTCATATTGTAACAGTTGTCTCCAGGTATGTTTTGATTGTATGTGGCTGTGACTGGAGAAATGGGGCTTATGGGTTTTGCGAACAGTGTATATCCAGAATAGCCTGTGCATTCACAAAGTCTGATCTGGATCTGCATTGTTCTCCATTCCATAAATGAAACCGCCATCAGTTTAATTATAGTTCATATATTGGATTTTTAATAAATTAATTTCGTAGCGAGCGCGAGCGAGCGATAACTTCTTTTATCACAAATCCAATATGTGAACTATAACGTACTTATTGTTTACCAGCCCAGTTGCGAAGCTCCGCCCCTAACCGTGATTTCGAATCGCGAAGTGAGCGCGTGGGTGAGCGGTAATATGCTTTGCGTCTCGTGAACGGATCACAACAAGGCATAAAATCAGTTATAAATATAGCGCTGAACATTTAATGATTAATGTAATACATATTGGCGAAAGCGTCGCAATATGCGACTAATTGAGACGAAATGTCGTTCTTTCTTTGGTCGAGAAACTACGGTAAACAATGACAACGTTTATAGATCGATATCAGGCTACAACAGTGTGCTATTTGATCAGGAGATACACTGGTCATGTATCCCATTCGCCCCATTTATCCAGTCGCAGCCACATATACATGCGCATGTGCCTTGAACATCTTGTAGCACCCCACCCTGACCATAATTACGGTTGGCGAATACAATAGAAGAGGAGTTTATCAGGTAACCTGCCCTGTATTGAACGAATACGTACCGACTGATAGCATATTGTTGTATAAGGCATTGACCTGATAAAAACATCCGGGATACAACGAAGTGAAAACTGACGTAGCATTGGTCGGATGACGTCACGTGACGTTACCGAATAACGCGTTCTGTCCAGAGATAACGACGATATCGGTGGTCAGTTTCGAGGATAAAACATTACCTGATAAATAGAACACCAGGCTAGTGTCTTTTGATATCAGGCTCGGCTCGAAAACGGTAGGAATTCCTCAGCAAGCCTCGGAATTCCTAGCATTGCCTGTTAAACTAGATATCAAAAGACACTAGCCTGGTATTCTATTATAATATAGTAATGCTTATTCACGGTGGGTATAGTACGTCACGGGCACCTGCTATTTGGATGGGGTGCACTGAATATTGTACGAACAAGAGTTGTCAGAAGACAACGAAGCTCGCCTGTTGGCAGCCTTCACTCAAACTTGGCACAGTTGCATAAACAAATATGAATATTATATAAATTGACCTTGTGTTAAGGGGCGTGCGGTGGACCTTGACATTGGGGTCAGTGGTGCAAGGTGGGTTCTGGGTTTGCTATAGCATAATATAGCATATTAAGATGAATGCATGTATGAAATATCAATACTCTCCCTGAAAACAGAAGTAAAACAAAATGTAACCCAACATTAAGTTTATGAACGCACTAAGTTGGTGATTCACATGATAGCTATTCACATGAGGAATGCATGTATGAATGTGCTAAGTTTATGACCTTGACCTTGGGGAAAGAGGTGTGGGGTGGGTCATGGATTTGCTTTAGGACAATAGAGGATCATCAGATGAATGCATATATGAAATATCAAAGCGTTCACTGTAAAGAAACAGAATTTACACAACATTTACCCCAACGTTAAGTTTATGAACATGCTATGTTTGTGACCTTGACCTTGGGGTAAGGGTTGGGTGGTGGGTTGTGGATTTGCAACAGCATGATAGAGGGTCATCTGAGGAATGCATGTATGAAATATCAAGGCGTTCCATGAAAGGAAACAGATGTTATAGGACATTTACCCCAACATTAAGTTTATGAATGTGCTATGTTTGTGACCTTGACCATGGGGAAAGGGGTGGTGGTGGGTCATGTATTTGCTATAACACGATATAATATCATCAGATGACTGCATGTATGAAATATCAAGGCGTTCCCTCTAAAGAAACAGAAGTTATAAAAAGACATTTACTCCAACGTTAAGTTTATGATGTTGATCTTGGGGAAAGGGGTGGGGGTCATGCATTTGCTGTAGCACAATAGAGGATCATCAGATGAATCCATGTATGAAATATCAAAGCGTTCCCTGTAAAGAAACAGAATTTACACAACATTTACCCCAACGTTAAGTTTATGAACATGCTAAGTTTGTGACCTTGGGGTAAGGGTTAGGTGGGTGGGTTGTGGAATTGCTACAGCATGATAGAGGGTCATCCGAGGAATGCATGTATGAAATATCAAGGCGTTCCAAGAAAGGAAACATATGTTATAAGACATTTACCCCAACGTTAAGTTTATGAATGTGCTAAGTTTGTGACCTTGACCTTGTGGTAAGGGGTGGGTCATGGATTTGCTATAGCACAATAGAGTATCATCAGATGAATGCATGTATGAAATATCAAGGCGTTCCATGAAAGGAAACAGATGGTATAAGACATTTACCCCAACGTTAAGTTTATGAATGCGCTAAGTTTGTGACCTTGACCTTGGGGTAAGGGATGTGCGGTGGGTCATGGATTTGCTATAATACGATAGAGTATCATCAGATGAATCAATTTTTGAAATATGAAGGCGTTCCCCGTAAATAAACAGAAGTTACACAACATTTACCCCGACGTTAAGTTTATGAACATGCTAAGTTTGTGACCTTGACCCTGGGGTAAGAATTGGGTGGTGGGTCATGCATTTGCTATAGCATGATAGAGGGTCATCTTAGGAATGCTTGTATGAAATAACAAGGTGTTCCATGAAGGAAACAGAAGTTATAAGACATTTACCCCAACGTTAAGTTTGTGAATGTGCTAAGTCTGTGACCTTGACTTTGGGTTAAGGGTTGGGTGTTCCATGAAAGGAAACAGAAGTTATAAGACATTTACCCCAACGTTAAGTTTGTGGACGACGCTGACTCTGACGCCGACGACGCCGGGGGTATGCCATAAGCTCTTCTTCACTTCGTGCAGGCGAGCTAAAAACCATCCACTTCAGACCATACTTTATTTAAAGGTACATGCCCACTCAGTAGGCACATGTTCTGTATAGGAATTAAATAAGTGTATAAGTGTGTCATTATTCCACCAGTTATAAGAATTACGAGTGCTATACAGATATAATCATTTAGTAATATTTATTTTACTGATAGTGACTCGCGGTGGTATCAGGCTATTTTCATATGCAAATAATGAATTATATTTTTAATTATATATACTAATTAAATGCATCACCTGAAGAAAATAATATTTTCGACAGATTATAAAGTATGATCATTGCACATCAATAAATAAATACAGAGAATAAGTAGCAATGTTTTAAGGAAACACGGTTACCGCCCCTGATATCAGTATGGAAATTTACGTCAGATATAAAATGAATAATAGTTGGTGCCAATCAATGCGTGGGGTAATGGTGAAGGAATATTTATTTTGCCAGAAAATGTCTCAGATGATGTCTCTGGTATAGTGAACATTTTGTGTTTACATTTCATGTACCATCCTCGGTGATTTAGCCGTCTACGAGTTATTTCGAGAAAATCTACTGTCTGTTTCACGAAACCTGCCCAAATTTTACGGTCATATAAAAATGCAAAAACAATAATTTTTTCGATAATATTAAATTTTAGCAAAATTTAAGAATGAAATTTATTTCGTGAAATTTGGTCAAACATTGGTTTTATTACGAAAAATGAGTTCTCTATGGGAATTTAACATGGGGGAAACAAGAGGTGGAGAACCTGAACGAGGAGTGGAAAAAACAAAAACATTTGGAAATTGGTTCTGAAATCTAGCTAGATACCTTGGAAATGATCAAACTAAGACAAAGAAGGTTACATTTTGAAAATCGGTCAACTATTTATGAAATTAGAAACATTTCCCCATGTTAAATCCCCATAGGGGATTTAACATGGGGAAATTGTTTTTTCGCAATAAAATAAATATTTGACCAAATTTCATGAAATAAAAACAAGGCTTGTCCTTAAATTTTGCTTTAATTTAATATTATAACAAAAAAAATAATTATTTTTGCATTGTTTATATGGCCGTAATATTTGGGCAGCTTTCGTGAAACAGACAGTATCTTTGATTTGATATCAAGAAAGATGGGATGCAATCGGATCCAGAATATGCCAAAAATTGGTAGAAAATGCAGTCATAGTGACCAAAAGAGACACACGAACACTCACAGGCCCTGATAGAGTAGTGTTGACAGTATATTTGATTGGATATCCAGGCCCTGATAGAGTAGTTTTGACAGTCAATACTACTGATTGGATATCCAGGCCCTGATAGAGTAGTGTTGACAGTCAATACTACTGATTGGATATCCAGGCCCTGATAGAGTAGTGTTGACAGTCAATACTACTGATTGGATATCAAGGCCTTGATAGAGTAGTGTTGACAGTCAATACTACTGATTGAATATCCAGGCCCTGATAGAGTAGTGTTGACAGTCAATACTACTGATTGGATATCCAGGCCCTGATAGAGTAGTGTTGACAGTCAATACTACTGATTGGATATCAAGGCCTTGATAGAGTAGTGTTGACAGTCAATACTACTGATTGGATATCCAGGCCCTGATAGAGTAGTGT
Organism: Conchocele bisecta; assembly: GCA_029237695.1. NCBI lineage: Eukaryota > Metazoa > Mollusca > Bivalvia > Lucinida > Thyasiridae > Conchocele > Conchocele bisecta. Next base: position 64,011,421 of record CM055280.1, read on the forward strand.
TGACAGTCAATACTACTGATTGGATATCCAGGCCCTGATAGAGTAGTGTTGACAGTCAATACTACTGATTGGATATCCAGGCCCTGACAGAGTAGTGTTGACGGTCAATACTACTGATTGGATATCCAGGCCCTGATAGAGTAGTGTTGACAGTATATTTGATTGGATATCCAGGCCCTGATAGAGTAGTGTTGACAGTCAATACTACTGATTGGATATCCAGGCCTGATAGAGTAGTATGTTGACAGTCATACTACTGATTGGATATCAGCAAATGCCAGGAGAGTAGTGTTGACAGTCGGTACTACTGATTGGATATCCAGACCATGATAGAGTAGTGTTGTCAGTCAATACTACTGATTGGATATCGGCCCTGATAGAGTTGGAGGTGAGTACAGTCGAATACTATGATGGAGATCAGCCTGATAGAGTTAGTATGTTGAGTCAATACTACGTGATGGAGATCAGGACCCGAGATAGAGTAGTGTACAAGTCATACTATGATTTTGGATATCCAGGCCTGAGAGTTGGTGTTGACGGTCAATACTACTGATTGATAGCAGGCCCTGATAGAGTAGTGTTGACAGTCAATACTACTGATTGGATATCCAGGCCCTGATAGAGTAGTGTTGACAAGGTCTATACACCTGATTGGATAGCACAGGCAATGATTAGAGTAGTGTTGACAGTCAATACTACTGATTGGATATATCCCAGGCCCAAGATAGAGTAGTGTTTGACAGTCAATACTACGAATGGATATCCAAGGTTGTGATAGAGTAAAGTTTAGGGCCCTTGACGGTCCAATACTACTGATTGGATATCAGGCCCTGATAGAGTAGTTGATTGACCAGGTCAATACTACTGATTGGATATCCAGGCCCAGATGATAGTGTTGGACAGTCATACTACTGATTGGATATCCAGGCCCTGACAGAGTAGTGTTGGACGGTCAATACTATTGATTGGATATCCCCAAGGCCCTGATAGAGTAGTGTTGACGTATATTTGATTGGATATCAGGGCCCTGATTTAGAGTAGTTTTGACTTGTCAAATACTACTGATTGGATATCAGGCCCTGATAGAGTAGTGTTGACAGTCAATACTACTGATTGGATATTCAGGCCCTGACAGAGTTAGTTGTTTCGGTCAATACTACTGATAGGATATCCAGGCCCTGACAGAGTAGTGTTGACGGTCAATACTACTGATTGGATATCCAGGCCCTGATAGAGTAGTGTTGACAGTATATTTGATTGGATATCCAGGCCCTGATAGAGTAGTGTTGACAGTCAATACTACTGATTGGATATCCAGGCCCTGATAGAGTAGTGTTGACAGTCAATACTACTGATTGGATATCCAGACCCTGATAGAGTAGTGTTGACAGTCAATACTACTGATTGGATATCCAGGCCCTGATAGAGTAGTGTTGACAGTCGGTACTACTGATTGGATATCCAGACCCTGATAGAGTAGTATTGACAGTCAATACTACTGATTGGATATCCAGGCCCTGATAGAGTAGTGTTGACAGTCAATACTACTGATTGGATATCCAAGCCCTGATAGAGTAGTGTTGACAGTCAATACTACTGATTGAATATCCAGGCCCTGATAGAGTAGTGTTGACAGTCAATACTACTGATTGAATATCCAGGCCCTGATAGAGTAGTGTTGACAGTCAATACTACTGATTGAATATCCAGGCCCTGATAGAGTAGTGTTGACAGTCAATACTACTGATTGGATATCCAGGCCCTGATAAAGTAGTGTTGACAGTCAATGCTACTGATTGGATATCCAGGCCCTGATAAAGTAGTGTTGACAGTCAATACTACTGATTGGATATCCAGGCCCTGATAGAGTAGTGTTGACAGTATATTTGATTCGATCCCATTTTAACCTGCAGCATTGGGGGGGGGGGGGATCCCATCAGAACGGAATATTTACATCAAGAACAAATATATTCAGCCCTGAAATTAGAATAACCTGACCTGGTGCCAGGTCCATACCACACCAAGTCATTTAGCCCCTTCCCCTAAAATAGGATGACGAATATCGTAATACTCACATAATGGGTATAACCAGATTCAACTGTCACATACAAAATGCCAAAGACGTATGTGAGGGCCAAACCAGGTCTCCAGTCGGGATTCCGGTAAGGATGAACCCCGATCGTTAAATTACACATCGCGTGCTCCCACCTGCCACCCACCCGCGGTATCTGTATCGCTTATGTAGTTGCCGAGATATTATATATACAGTCGAACCTCCCCGAACAGCCACCTCTCTACAGCAACACCCTCTCTATAACAGCCGCTATATTGTATCCCAAATGGATGATTTCCTCTGTATCTAACCCTTAGACTGCTAAGCACGAAAATTGTCGTTTGCTGTTGATTTTGCCTTCTTTCTCAATAAAAACATGTTTTGACAGCATTTTAGTATCATTTCCATTGGAAATGATTCTAAAATGTTGCCAAAGCATGTTTTTGATGAGAATTTTTGAAGAAAATAAATAAAAAGCAGACGACACCATTTAATTCAGCACTAACCTCCCTACAACAGCCACCTCTCTAAAACAGCCAGTTTTGAGTCTTCACATTGGTGGCTGTTGTAGAGAGGTTGCACTGTAGTATGGTCTGAAGCGGAGGATTTTTCTTTCCTGATTCAGTGCACCGAATCCAAATAGCAGGTGCCCATGGCGTACTATACCCAAATATTATTGTGATTATCACATATTTGATACAGTGTTGAGTTTTGTTTCTGCATTTACACAGCACATGGGCAATGTACATGATGTATGGACATGAGGATGTGATAACACAGTTAGATCATGTTCGTCCGCATGTACATGTACGATCGATAATCCATTCGCTAAAGCTCGCGGATTATCTCCTCGTACATGCGGACGAACCGTGATCTAACTTATACTTAAAACGGAATCAACTACAAAACAAGCGCCACTTACATGTGCAGATCAGGCTGGTCGTCCTGCTAACGGCGTCTTCCAACGATACGAAGTCGGCCACGAACTTCACAAGGTACTCGCCACTGGCAATCTTTCGCAGCTCCTCGGTGAAAATTCCCTCTCCCACACCGATGGCGATGATAGTGATGTTGTTCGCCTTTGCTATACTCGCCTACAATATATACAGCGTTCGCATTCGCTATACCCGCCTAAAATGTTTACGGCGTTCGCCTTCGCTACACTCGCCTACAATTTATACGGCGTTCGCCTTTGCTATCCTCGGCTACAATATATACGGCGTTCGCCTTCGCTATACTCGCCTATAATATATACGGCGTTCGCCTTCGCTATACTCACCTACAATATACGGCGTTCGCTTTCGCTATGCTGGCCTACAATATAAACGGCGTTTGCCTTCGCTATTCTCGGCTACAATATATACGGCGTTGGCCTTCGCTATACTCGCCTACAATACATACGGCGTTCGCCTTCGCTATACTCGCCTACAATATATAACGGCGTTGGCCTTCGCTATACTCGCCTAAAATATATACGGCGTTCGCCTTCTCTATACTCGCCTACAATAATAGTATAAGATTATTTATCTGTTGTATCTGTGGCTTTGTGTTGAGAAATGGAGCTCTATGGGGTTTTGCGACCAGTGTAGATCCTGATCAGCCTGAGCATTCGCAGTCCGATCAGGATCAGCACTGTTGTAACAAGTAATATAAATCAGTTACCAGGCTACATGTGTGTGCTATTGATCAGGAGCTACACTGGTCACAAATCCCATAGTCCCATTTCTCCATCCATAGCCACATATCTACCTCAGCTATTGTCTTCGCCTGGTTTATGGACCGGCCATCCGTAATGACGACGATAAGTGCAGGAGCGAGCGACCTCTCCCGTTGTGATAGCATTTTGCGAGCTTTCTCTATGCCGAGGTTTGTATTCGTACCAGACTTGGGTTGCTGCAAGTTTATCGCCATCATCTTTAGTTGTTCCTTACTCTTTAATGGCCGCAATCTGTGGAAACGTACTAACTATAGTGTTCGACCATGTCCAGAAGCCGATTTCATCAATATTGCAAAGTATACTTTTCTAGCAAAGTATACGTTGAGGGAGTAATCATTTATTTTTCCCGAAATTAATTATTTCATATAGAACTAACGACTGCATATATTTGATGAGTAAAAGTATGCAGAATTATTATACTGAATTTATTACATCATCACAGCCAAAATGGCTGTGATAATGTAATAAATTCAGTATAATAAAAATTAATAAATGTATCCTTAAATGTCTCAAAGTCTACTTTGCTAGATAAGTATACTTTGCAATGTTGGTGAAATAGGCTACTGATGTGGGTAAACGTTTGCTGTGGCACGAGGGAACTGTTTGAACCCCAAGGCCGTAGGCTGAGGGTTCAAACAGTTCCTGAGTGACATGGCAAACGCTACCCACGGCTGGACATTGTAGAGCGTTATTGTTACATTTCCGTCGGAAATATCGTGTAATTTGAGCATATATGCAGTACTTTCTGTACTTTGATAATCTGCTCCATTTAACCAGCTGGTTTACACATACATACACGTCGCGTGATGCAGCCGCATCAATTTCAAAATTTCAGTGCGACCGTTGTGAACTGGTCTGGTGACGTAGTGGCGCGTTCTAGTAACGCCATGAGACATGCATTACGTAGGTGTTGGCTTGGTCTCGGAATGTGCCGTGTCTACATCCATGGTCAAACAGCACGCAGTGTATGTTTGAACACGACTGAGCGGTGTCGAACAACGACAGTTATGTAACAATAAATGATCGTTTCGACATATTCGACATAGTATGAAAAAATTAAGAGAATAAATATTCTTACTGTTAACCTTTTAAGGAAACACGGTTATCGCCCCTGATTTAATTCACGGTTGATATAAAATCCAATTAACACGTCCGGTAATGGAAAATTAATGTTTTTTGCCAGAAAAATGTCATATCTAACGAATGGACGAAATAAAATAATTTATTATTATGTCTATCCATATTACAAACTGGGATGTGGGAGGCCAGGTTTTATATTTCACATTACAAGTACATGGCTGTATCTTCCAGTTCGGCCGTTGTGTCTGGTAGAAAACAAGCAGCTTGATTGAAAGATCCTGAGCTGTGGTACAGCCCAGGCTCAGTCAATCAAACTGTTTGGGATTTCATTTCAAAAGTGCACATACGCATGTACCACTGTATTTTAGGTACATTATTGGAACTTTCGCCCATTTATTCGTTTGCGACAATTTCTTACGCGAATTTAACATTATGGGAAAAGGATCTGGAGAAGACGACGATGACTATAAAATGGTCTGAAACTTGGGAATTGCAGATAGTTTGGAAATGATCGAAGATAAAAACGTTAGATTTATAAAGAAAACAACCAGTTTATCAGAAAGAAAAAAATACTTTTCCCATGTAAATATATCGTACAATATAGGAATGAATGGCCTTTTTGTGGAATTTATCTTCTAAATATTGTCTTTATATGTGCTTAGATGCATATGTCGTGACCACCATTTGAACCGTCTCGTCGTGACGGTTCAAATGAGTGGTCACAACATATACTTTCATTTAGAAATAATAAAAATAAAATATTTAAAAACATTCATACCCGCACATGAATGGCCTTTTTGTGGAATTTATCGGGGTATAAACTTGGGAAAATCGCGGGAACACTGGACGAAACAAAAAATAAAAGAACAACCTTTTTACTTTTCGGCGGCCATCTTGGATGACATGACCATCCAATTCCGACAAAAATTGTACCAGAGCGTTCGCCTCTTTGATACCTTCGATTTGATATAGACATGACCATATTCGGTCAAAAATAAAATTTGATCCCAATTTGACCCCACTGGCCACGCCCATTTTTGACCCCGAGGTCACCATTTTAACAAATTTGAAAGAGCATTGTACATCGATCAGTCCTACAAAGTTTCGTCGAAATCCGGCTGGCGGTTAATGAGAAGAAGATTTTTTAAGAATTTATGCTATTTTTAGACAGCCGCCATCTTGGATTAGCGATGACCTCCATTTTAACAAATCTGAAAAGGCTTCAACCATGCACCATAACTTTTAAGTTTGGCTACCATGGGCCAAGCGGTTCATGTCAAGAAGAATTTTGAAATCTCTAATAAAAGAACTACCTTTTGACCTTTCGGCGGCCATCTTGGATGACATAACCATCCGATTTCGACAAAAAATGAACCAGAGTAATCGCCTCGTTGATACCTTCGATTTGATATATGACATGACCATATGACATTCGGTCAAAAATAAAATTTGACCCCAAATTGACCCCACGGGTCACGCCCATGTTTGACCACATGGTCACCATTTTAACAACTTTGAAATATCATTGTACATCGATCATTCCTACCAAGATTTGTCGAAATCCAGTTGGCGGTTGTTGAGAAGAAGATTGTTGAAGAATTTGTGTTATTTTTAGACGGCGGCCATCTTGGATTACGTAATGACGTCATTTTAACAATTTTGTAATCCCTCTACCTAAGGACCATGTCCATGAAGTTTGGTGACTATAGGCCCAATGGTTACCGAGGAGAAGACGTTTGAATATGTTCACGGACGGACGACGGAAGTAGTAGTATAATACGGGTTCTGGGCCATTTTGAACTTTGAACCATTGTTGAACCATAAACAACACTCTCTTTTTCATGGTTCAACAAATGGTTCAAAAACTGTTTATTTAAAATTGGCTCATGAGTCAGAAATCCCACCTACCAATGGTCATCTCCTGAGATACTAGTCATGGTTCAATTTTAAACCGCAAATAAGGTTTAAAATGTTAAAATGTGTCACAGTTCAACACTACGATGCTCCTGCATCGCATTACAAATCTAGTTGAATCAACAACGTCACGACGCTGGAATAGCTCGATGAGTTTCCGGTCTTGGTGACGAAGTTTATCACAGTCCCGGCTCGAACTTTAATAGGTGCGGTGTCAAATATTTGGAAAGCGGATCTATGTCCCACAAGCTTTATTATACCAAACTTTTGTTCGATCCCATTTAAAACTAGGTTAACCATTCGGAGGATTACGCCCGAAGCCGCCATGGTGTAGCCAGTATACTGGTTGGTCGCGTTGCTACCAAGTGACCACTCTTATTCTCCGGGGTGCAGTGCACCACGCTCCTCGGCGCAAATAGTAATAGCTGACTTCTGATTGGATGTCACGTCGTCTACATATTTTTTAGCTAGAAATTATTGATTCATCATAATCTATCTCTATTAAATTTATTATTGCATCTCCTGTAAATCAACTTGGTAATACTGTGTTATAACAATACATTGTTATTATATTTCCTGAAATTTGATAGTCAATTTTTAGTTCTCGACATTTGTAAGAGCTCGAATCATACCAAACTTCAGAAATTTGTTTATGTTTATATAGGATATTCAAGATGGACAACTCACCTCCACTACTATTACTCGTTTTTAAAACTCTTAATGAAGTTGGGAAAAAACGGAATGTAATTTTATTAATTCCGTATTTACTCATCAACTGATTCAAGATGGATATTACCTCATCCTTTACTCCGGTATTTCCCGCTGACTATTATACTCTACTAATCCTGTTATATGTTCCGTTTTGAGTCTCTTTGCTTTAGCCTCTACTACTTCTATTTTTTTTCTTGAGTATTTAATTTCCTTTTCAATTGATTAAGTATTGTTTTATATTTTAGGCCCTGCTCATCTACATATTTTTTATTCGCTACATCTTGCTAACTAATAGGATCAACGACGTTTGAAATTCTGTTTATATTCATGTTTAATGGACCAGTTAGTTCACCCGTTCCATCCTTTCTTAAAAAAGTATTGTTTATGCAACTAACTGTTACTTCAGAGAATGTTTTATTATTTTCAAAATGGCTATGACCAAATTTACAAACAGTCATTTTTAAATAACCTTTTTTTTTAAACAGATTGTTGATAATGTCGTAGTACACAGAACAATGAAAATGCGCATTTTTTTACAATCGCCAATGTCCATATGCCATCGTGTGCACCCCATCCTACTGAATGACCCGCTTGTCATCGTTTGAAGACAGTGCTACCTTGTTTACCTCCTCCGTGTATATTTCATGTCTATGGCTTCTGATTACGTTCATCTTCCTTAACTGATCCGTTCTACTCAACAGACAGCTATTGTAGTCATCGAAGCTAATATCCTTTTTGACCACACTCTGCTTTACACCTTTGCATCGTTTTTCTTCCTTACCCTTATACATCTTATAGCTGTACAGCTTAGATCTTAGTCCAACAAACTCTTGCATAATCTTTCCACCACATTCATCCTTCATCATACCGATGACCTTCTTGTTCAGACCAGTTTGTATACCTGAGGGATGATCTTTTGGTATTCCACTTGTGTCGAAGGTGCTTTTTACATTTCCGTTGATGTCCTTATAAAAGTCCTCAGTTTCATATCGTATGCTAAACTGTCAGTGTCATTGAACAATAGCCTAGCTTTATCATGGTTTTGCTCAAGTCTATGATAGGCATACCCAGGTAAACCGGTTTGTCAGACATAATTTTGGTCTTCTTCATGTGAATGGCTATTAGGTTTTCATCGAAGATGGTACAGTGTTTGTAGTTTGTAGGCTTGGCTGCTAGCTTCATAGCCTTTCCTTCGTTATTCACCAGCTGAATGTCAACCCTGTTTCGGATGTTTTCCATAGTCTTTCCAAAGACAGAGTTGTTCATGAGCTTGAAAATGTCTTTTTCAATGTCATTATTTGCCTTGGCTCTTAAAGAAGTGTTTAGATCAATGTATTTTTTACGCCAAGAGCTCTCCTCGAACTTGATACCTCTATGTATCTTGGTGATCTTTAGACCAAAACTCTCATACATCTTGAGGTTCTTGTAGTGAACGACATACTTTGTCTTGTCGTTTAGATTAGGTATAAGCTTTTCAACATTATTCACAACGACCCTTTCGGGAGCTAGAGAATATTCGTTATGCAAATCGTGCAGCTCTTTATGATACTCCAAGTCAACCTCTAAGAAACAGGAATGGTTTTCCCAGACATTCAATTCACCTTCAGTCATCCACTCAAATCCATTTGTAGATAGAGGTTTACTCATAGCCCATCCATAGAGGTTGTTAGCATCCAGATAGTGTAGATACTTACTAGGTTATTTAGGATCAAACCTTTTACCCATGTACTTAGTGTTTTCCTTTCCATACCGAGTCATGATACTACTCACACCTCCTCTAATCCCCTTTTCAATCATGAGTAGCATGTCAGAGTCACTCAACAGTTCCAATTCAACATCAGTCAGCTTCAACGCAGCATCCCACGCCAAACCTGGTGCTGTATAATACCAGGCTGGGTCTAGGTTATAGTTTATCAAGCAGACATCACGGAAGGTCTCAAATACGTCTGCTAGAAGCAATACATCTGACGTGAGATACAGACTGTGGTAGTCTCTCATCGTCTTACATTTAAACTCTTTCCATGTACATAGTCTTCATCTGAAATGTCATCACCACTCAACTTAGAATATAACTCTTCCTTTGGAGGTAACTGCGTTTCAGCCAACCTCTCAACCTCTCATATGGATAGACACCCTTACGTGTTAGCAAACTCAACAGCTCACCTTCATACTCACTTTCCAAGTTTACGAATTGATCTTTCTGAAGGTTACCTACCAGTTTATCTAGACTTGAAGCCATGAACGTGAAGCTGTCAATAAACCGAAGCTCATGCTTCACATCCATTTCCTTTCCGTCTTTGTTAGTAAAACTGTCAATTACATACTCCTTGGTAAACGAAATCTCCTCATTGTTAGGGATGCAGTTAATCTTACCCTCATTTTTACCCAAGTTTTTTATGAATAGGTGGGAGTCATACCCGCTCAGGTTGTGGAATATGACGGGGGTAAACTTAGGTTTCCGGTACCTGAGGTTGCATTTGTTATGAGCAGCTCCTCGATACTTACCATGGAAATGACAGTGATATCTTACCCCATCCTCATCCAAATCTTTTTCACATATCCAGCATACTGTTGCCTGTTCAAAAGCCATTTGCTGTTTTGATGTAATGATCATCTTAGCACGTCCACATTTTTTGTAGATGTCAACAATATTTTGTTACAAACTGTCAACAAAGATCTGTGATATGTCCTCATCTTCAGATTGCTTTATGTAAATTACAGGAGGAGCATCGTAAACCTCGTCATCAAAGCACTTGATGTAGTAGCAGAACCCGCTAGGTGTATGCTTTTGATACCGCTTAGTGTAACTGTTTTCTGGGTCCTGCGTCGCATTATCCAACTTTTGGGTGAAGCTCTCAAAGTCAGCATAAACTAAAAAGGGTATTTTCATCGACTTGAAAAAGTGTTTAAATTTTAAGGTTGTTCCTTCCTCAGGCATTTGAACTTTTACAGCTTCATTTGAGTCGCAGTACTCTTTATGCTTACCTAAGGATTCCTCTGAGTTGAAGGAGTTAAGACATCGGAGACAGTAATGTCTTGTAACTTTTATCTTACTCGATTGGCTGGACAACAATCTACTCATGCTCTTGATGAGACAGAATTTATGTATTTCACCATCATCTATAAGTAAAAGGTTAATGCGACGCAGGAGCTCATGCTCATGTTTGCTAATCCGAAGAGGATAGATGTCTTCGTTCTCATACCCAAAGACGTTGACAGAAATGGATGCATTTTGTCTTTCAAATCTATCTATGGCTTTAAGGTCAACTGGGAAGGCAATTTTATCCCAATTGAGTTCCTCCGCTTGTTGTTTTAAAAGTTTTGTGATACGTTCATCATGCCGCTTTTATGGGTTTAACGCTCTAGCAACGCACCACTTGAAGCACTCATCATCCTCGTTTTTAACATTAAGTATTGCCTTCTTCAATGCAAGCTTTTGGGGAAGTGTAATATAAGAGTTACCTCGTAGTGGCTTATATCTCACCGTATGTAGCTCCAAGCTGATAATATTTTCGAAGACCCAATTACTACCCAGCATCTGGAATGTTGCTATGTTCTCAAGGATTATCTCTGTCATTGTGTTATATAGCTCATTCAAATATATTCCCTCCAGGTTAACCATAATTTCAGAATTGAAAGCAGTCGGTAAGATTAACAAATCATCTGTTAAAATACTAGCTTTATACATGTTGCAGTTGAGAACCATTTTTACCTTAGTCTGACGGTTATTCCTCAAAATATTAGTAACAACCTGCTTTACCTCAACTAAGAATGACTCTGGAGTAAATCCTTTTCTACCCTTAATGACGTATTGGGTAGTAAATTTCTTGAGAGCCGATGCACTCTCCTCGATTTCGAAAGGGTCTTTCTTTTTGTAGAGTTTTCGTATCTTTTCCTTGAATGATTTCGAGCACAGTATCAACAACCCTAAGAACAACCTTAGGTTTAGGAGGTATATAATCCATCAACCAATTAGTCCATTCGTTCAAATTCTTTTTTATTGCCCGTACGGTTTTTGTAATAATTGGTGGGGCTTGTGTTGGTTGGAGGACCGGTACACCAATGTCAGGTACGTTATCATCTAATATACAACTTCTGCTTTGTGGTATGTTACGATGCGTCTGCGTCACATTAAGCAGATCAATAAGCTCAGCTTTTCTGAGGTTTGAATATCCTTTTAAACCACGGTCTTTTGCCATGGCTTTTAACTGAATAACGGTACTTCGTTCCATTTTCATTTTTTCTTTAACTCATTTTCTTTAACTCATTTTCATGATTTTTTCATTTTCTTCCATTTCTACCATGAACCTGAAGAAACATCATGTATGATCATGTATCATACATCATGTATGCCTCTACCTATTGATACATATGTATGCCTCTAATTACGATGCTCCTGCGGGGTCTGTAGTGCCAATTGCTCCTGCATCGATTGTAATTTCATACTTTTTATTCCAAACCCTACCATTCCAAAATGTTATGATTCTTGGTGACTTGTTGATGAAACGTGATGCCTTGTAGATTGAAGGAAATGTAATCACCTCCCCTGTGTTTCCACACTTTTTAGGCTTACGTGTATTGGTTTTTTTCTGATTGTTCTAAGCTTTTCAAATTTTAAATCAATCTCATTTTTTGGTTTCTCAGGCTTTGGTTATTCATCTGGTAGAAGAAGACCTCTCCCTCCAATAGCTCTATCAATTGAGGCTTGTTGTAGCGAGAGTAACCTCTTATCTTGTTGTCCTTTAGGATGTGCATTAGTTCTGATAGTTTGATTGTCATTTTATATATGAATTGTTTTTCTTTAAATTAAGTTTCATTAATTTTATAGGGTCGTATTAATTAATATATCACACTCATCTTGTTTCCGTTTGACTGGAATGATAGCAGCTTGTCTGAGATGACTCAAGCAAATGCCTCTGTACCTGTTGGTACTTTTCGGTTGAACTTCGCCTTGATTTTGATGTCTATCGTACAAGTCTTCAACTTTTCACTCTGTTTACTAACATCAAACACGAATAGAGGGTATAAATCTTTGTAATCGTTCGGAGTAATATTTGGATTGCTAATCAACTTATCTATCCTGTAAAATTTTGATTTGAATGCGACAGCATCTCTATACGCCCTAATGAATCCGCATTCGGGGAAGGAAAGATCGTAATTAACCTGTGGGTATTGTTTTTCTTTTAAATTGACACATATGTTGTTCACATCAACATTGTCAAATACTGAGGGGTTCTTTTCTTGGTCATTGTCCTTCTCCGTTTGGAATCCCACAATGATATATCTCGGATTTTCTGGCGTTGATTTGACACTCAATCTCCACGTAAAACTTATTGACTCCGGTAGTGTGATAGAGTCGCACTGTCTCATCCTGTAAGCGACCTGGAGCGTCGACTTTGATTCGATAGTTGTGTACATCTGAAACTTTTCCGCATCAGCTGGTACTACGTGCGGCATAAACCACGACGCCTTTTCGAGAGTTATTTTACCAGCGTCAACACCGACGTCCCTAACGATTGCGTCATTATCCACTTTTCTTACTAACGTGAGAGTTTGTTTCAAACCGTATACAATTTTATCATAATCCTCGCAGAACCCTAAACTATGCTTAAGAGGAATACAAAGGTTAAATGTTCCTTTCGTACCTGACAATTTAATCAAAAAAGATTGTCTGACTGCAAAACCAGAATTATCCGCAATATTTGCAGTTGCCCCCGTATCTTTATACCACAACTGACTAAGTCCCTGGGATATTGAAAAGTCATCGGCGTAAATTAAAAGCCCCAACATGGTAGTTCCCTGTCCCGGATGATGCAATGATTCAATTTCCTGACCCGAAAGCCGATAACTAATATTACTAAACATATGAATCGCCGCATTATTTGTTAAAGAAATTTCGCTATCATCCGCATACGCATCACCATTTTCCTTTGTGAGACGACCTTTGAAGATCAGATAACTCTCATCTTTTATGGGAGCCTCAGTAAAACTTAGAATGTCCGTTTTTTTACACTAGCAAGATAATTTTTTAAATCATTTCACGAATGAATTTAAAAACTTGAAAGGAAATCTGCTACTCAACCTATATTATAACTCTTCCTTTGGAGGTAACTGCGTTTCAGCCAAACTCTCAAGACCATAGGCATGTTAAGGAACGCCACGATCAGAAGTTACTACATCAAGGTGTAACACTGTTGAAGGATTACGACGTTGCTTTGGAGCGTCACGACATAGCTTTGGAGCGTCTCGATGTTGCTTTGGAGCGTCTAGATGTTGCTTTGGAGCGTCATGGCTTTGCTTTGGCGCTTGAGGAGAAGGATAAGGTGTTGGAGGAGAAGGATAAGGTGTTTGAGGAAAAGGATAAAGTTGTGAGTAAACTGAGTAAACATAGTGTCGTCGTCCATTATAAGAATTTCAACAAGGTTTAGATCATTCATTTTCTTAAGAATTTCATCAAGTTTTAGATCATTCAATTTTCTTTAAGAAATTCATTTCCTTAAGTCGTTGTAAGGATTCCATTTTTCATCGTATCCATTCAGCTTTCGAACAAGGTATTGGATAGAAATTTCATTCTGGGACATACCTGAGCCATAGATCAGTGTATTGATGTTTTGTGCACTTGGGTTGACATTACGATGCGTCTGCTTCACATTACGATGCGTCTGCTTCACATTACGATTTGTCTGCTTCACATTAGGCGTCGCAGACGTAATTTATTTGCTCAAGATGCTGTTAGCCTTTTGAGCTATCGCATTAGGATGCATCTACATCACATTAGGCGCGACCCTTAGGATTGCGTGTGATTTAGGGGTGAGAATCGTTGTAACTCCCCTTTCGATAAGTTTCTTCCCTGTATCAAGAGCCGCTTTCTTTGCCCCTTCTTTGACAATACTAACACTGACATCACCTATAGCTTTTGCTGCGGCGGATGAAGCGAGTCTTGGACCAAACTACCGATGGGTTCAAAGATTCCCGAACCACCACTGACATATCCTATTTTAAATCCATTATTTTTTATAATAAACATACTTTTATAGTTGTGAGAATTTTTTTTATATGAATCCTTGTCTATTACTTTTTGACTCTTCAACTGATTCAAGATGGATATTATCTCATCCTTTGCTCCGGTATTTCCCGCTGACATGCTAGCCATCAGTAGATCAAAACGATCCAACAAAGCATCAGCGTTACGATCCATGCCTTGTCCGACAAACGAACGATCTGGATACTTGGAAACTGAGGAAATGTTATCGCCTTTGGAATCCCTTCAATTCCTTTATTAATAGGTTTAAGCTCATCAAGAATATCATTCGTCAACTCCCGCTGAGCTGATGTCACAGGTTTGAAAAACTTTGAAAGATCCACTTGCATATCTCGTTCATCTACACGCTCAGCGATATAATTTTGCTGAATGTTCCGTCTGGTTTTGAGAAACTCTTGAACAATAAAGTCCCTCTTCTTCTGATCTGCAATTTTTAAAAACGGCATTTTTCTAAAGACTAGATAATCTTTATTACAGTTTTTTCATCACGGTTTTCAACATAGTTTTCATCACGGTTTTCATCACGGTTTTCATCACAGTTTTCATCATAGTTTTCATCACAGTTTTCATCACGGTTTTCATCTATACGTGTTTTGTGTGTTTTTTTCATTTACGTGATTACATCACAGTTTTCATCACGGTTTTCATCACGGTTATCATCATCACGGTTTTCATCACAGTTTTTCATCACAGTTTTTTCAATGACTCTTTGAAGAGTAAGGATGTGATAATAAGTCTTCTGCAAGGAAAAATGATTCTTTAACAAAAAAAAAAAAATACTCGTTGAAGACCAAATCACGTAAATGAAAAAAAAAACGTATAGATTTGAACTTATTCTTCAAAGTTTTTGATGACGACCCTTACGATGCTGCTCCTAAAGAGCAGATTTTTTCTTCCTGTTTGAATTCTACTATTTTGAATTGTTAAGCTGGCTCTTCTCAAACATCTTGTGGAAATACTGTCTTGCTTCTTCACGTCCTTGTTCCAGTAACGTGTTTTTCATCTCCTGATCAGTGGCCTTTTTGGTTTTTCGTTTTATTCCCTCTTTTATCTCCCTAAATGTGTCTAGCTCAGAAACTATCAAAGTAAACTCTTCATCAGAAACATAGTCATCTGTAAGAGCCTTGGAGATAAGATTTTGAATAGTGTTTATTTTTTATTCAGCCATTATCTTAATCTTCAAATGCTTCTCTCCTTTCAAGGAAATATTCTTACTTATGTATTTTACACCGATGCTTAGTAATCCTATCCCTATAGATGTAGCTTCCATAGCAATTACTAATGGTGTAGCAACGATGGTAGAAAGCAGACCAATTCCACCAGCACCAAGTCCCATACTTACAGATATGATTCCTGCATCAATTTTAGATATGATGTTGTTAGCACGATGGTACTTTTTACTCAGAGTCTGTCGCTTATCACGTTCATTCTCAAGCAACTTTTGAATTTCATTAATTTTCTGCAAACGATATCCATTACCTCTATTTAGTGGAGGTGCGGAAGGTTCAGGGGATACATATACGCTCTCGAGTGAAGGATAAAGGTTGTTATTTTGCTCTATTTCCATTTTGTATAAAAAAATTTATATGCAGATATTTTTTTTTTTAGGAGGAGTTAACTTTACTGGATTCCATCCTAGGTTTCCATTGAATTGAAGGTGGCTAAGTATGTCTTCTTCTTTGAGGCGCATTTGATTCCATCTATCCAAACTTGTGTACTAACATTTTAAATGATATATTTTTAAAACAAATATATTATTTCAATTTTTTTACAAAAGCATTTCTAAGAGTGGGATATTTTTGAATGGACTGTTTTCACCAAGCAACATTCCCCTTCCCTCATATACACCACCCGGACCTTTCAAATACAATCCATCACCTACCGATTCAAGACCAGAACCACTTGTTCGTCCCAAATATAGACCCTTTATCCGTCTCAACTTGACAAACACATCCACCCTTTTTAAGGTGTAGTCCATTACCCACTAACTTTTGAACACATGTAGTAGCCAACCCAGATATTGCACTAACACATAAAGCTGGAAGAACTGAAGAGGAGCTACTCTAGCTGCCAATCCTGCAAGTAGAGGAAGAAAACCACCCTCAACTTTAAGATTATGTTTGATTTGAGTCTTACTCATTCTGATTGTAGTCCCTTTTCCATTTTGATATGCCTTTGCCAATTTATTGGCTTGATCACTTGTCAATGCGATGACATCTTCTCCACTAATGTCTTGATGACTCAATCTGATGGAGACAGCTTCTCCAGACAGAAGAGCTGATTTGAGCTTTTCCTTTTGTCCATTTGAAATTGACACCTTTACGTTTGTATAATTCATTTTGTTTAATACAACAGATAATTGTTTAAGTCTCTCGTATGTGAAATCGTATAGTCAGCTGTTCTCCTCGGAGATTAAGTTGTTTTCCGTTTTTATCTACTAATTCTGTTTCCAAACTCTTGATTTTATCCATTATTATAGGAAGATAGACTATGTTTGTCGGGGTTTCGATGATCTTATATCCGGGTGAGACGTTGGGAAAAAAGCTATATATTTTAGGTGATAATACTCCATTCACATACGAGCCTTCAATTATATTTAGCCTGACTAATATGCTGTTGATAGATAAAATGTTGACCACATCTTCAGACTCGTTATAGATATCAGTGTAAATTTGACTCTTAAAACCTAGAACATACCTGAGAGAATTTGCTATTGTAAAATCAACCTTGTAGTTGTTTTGCAAAATAAGTATGGATTTCGGTGTAGGAGGATTAGCTGATAATCTAACATAGTATAACTCGTTTATGCTATTATAGTGACCATTTTGTCTCATTTTTAACTGAATTATTTCGTTGTTGCTTGTGAGGTTATAACTACCTTCATCTATAGTAATGTTTGTCCACGTAATACCATTATCTTTATAGTATCTAAAGACGTTGTTTGTAGAATCGATGTTTGGAAAGCTGTAGTACGTCTCTAGGTTGACTAGAGATATTTCACTCTTATTGAGTTCTAATGGTGGATTAAACTTAGTTATGATTCGAGTGTCATTACCACTCACCACTATCTGAAAATAGTTTGTATGCTCTGTATTCTTCACTAGCTGTTCTGTATTCTTCGCTAGCTGTTCTGTATTCTTCACTAGCTGTTCTGTATTATTCGCTATCTGTTCTAATAGATCAATAGCGCTTGTCATTTTATATAGATGGAGATTTTTTTACATTGCATCTGGGATGTAAAATGTATCCAGCCCACTCATATGCTTTATATTGTGCTTCTTACTGGTCAAGTCAATCACAACAAAACCATGTGGTTTCTCCCATGTCTTTTTACATAAATTTCTAAACTCGTCTTTTGTCATATCGCTGCCGACATGATCGTTGTAGATGTGGCTAATGTTCTTGAGATCTTGAGAAAATAAGCAGATAAAGTTTGCATTCTCGCGAATAGTCTGTCTAGGGAGCTTAACGTAGTTTTATGATAGATAGTAGCAGTCCACGTTTGAGTGTCTTCCACGAATGTAATATGACTCACATTTTTCAAGCAACAGGTCATCAAAGATCATGAGGTTCTTGTTGTCTGGATTAAGCTCCGTGGATCTGGTACATCCTCTGACATCTCGTAAAAACTGCATACGTTTTCAGAATTGTCTCTGATGTGTTTGCCCATCTCCTCAACTAGGACTACTGGAGAAGCATTCAGTTTCATGATCTCCTCTTGATTGCTGAATAACCTGATAATTGCCTCTTTGGGGAGCTTTTCCTCAAAAGCCTTTGTCAATATCCTGTACTCTGGTTGGAACAAGCTCTTACCAAACATGAACAAACGATTGTAATCTAACCAACCTGGGTTTAGTAGTAGATTGAGTAGCAAGGTAGTCTTTCCACAACCTGACTTCCCAATAATGACTCCACTTATTGACTTGGGCAGTAGAGGATGATTAAACCTCTTTGACTGCATTTCCATCCTGAGACATCTTTTACTTCCATTTTTTATAGTAGAATTTTTTATTTTTAATATAAAAAATAATGATGTACTGTGTCAAGTGTCGAATGGTTACTGATACAAGTGGTTTTAGATGCTCCTGCGTCGCATTTGGAGGTTGTTCTCACAAAGAATGGGAAGAATATGAAAAAAGGTAAATGTAATGTTTGTGGTTCTACAAAAACTCAATTCGTCGCAAACACTGAGGGTAAAGGATTTGTCAACAACCTGATCAACAAGCTGCCTTTTTAAATGCATCTACCTAGTTATACCTTTGCTGGTCCTAGAACAAAGCTTAACAAAAGGTTGAATAAAGACTTTACTCCTAAGCCTTGGAGCATCCCAGTAAACCGCGTTGATAAAGCTGCATACCATCATGATGTGTGTTATGTTAAAAATAAAGACATCGGAACGCGAAATACTGTGTGTGATAAGAGCATGATTAACGAGTTGGATGGGATTTACAATCCATCTTTACGTGAAAAATTAGACCGAAGCATCGTTCGAAAAATAATTGGAACTAAGATGAAATTTGGGATGGGCCTAAACAAAGCTCAAGTAGTTTGGAATGACCAATTAGCTGACGAACTACACAAGCCAGTCACTACAAAGCTTCAGAGGAGAAGACTCTACGTTAATGGTATAGATGAGATTTGGGCCGCTGATTTAGTGGACATGCAAAGCTTTTCCAGATAAAACAAGAACTTCAAGTACTTGTTGACTGTAATTGACATCTTCTCAAAGTATGGTTGGATGATACCGGCTAAAAGATAACAATGGGAAGTCTGTTGCAGATGCATTAAAGCAGATCTTAAAGGACCGGAGACCAAAAAAGTTGTGGGTGGACAAGGGTAAAGAGTTATATAACAAGAATGTACAAGGCCTTGTTGAGATCTACAGTACGGAGAATGAAGATAAGTCGTCTGTGGTTGAGAGATGGAACAGAACAATGAAGGAAAAGATGTGGAAGTACTTCAGCGCTAATTCCACCAGGAAGTACATTGATATATTAAATGGTCTTGTAGATCAATATAACAGCACAAAGCATTCTTCAATCAAGATGACTCCTGTAGAAGCTAGTATGAAAAAGAATGAGAGTCGTGTGTATAAAAGTCTGTATAAGGATAATGAGACGCAGGAGCATCGTACGATGACCCACTCAGAACCAGAATTTACTGTTGGTGATAGGGTTAGCATTACCAAGAAGAAGAGGACGTACACACGAAGATGGACTGAGGAGGTGTTTACAATATCAAAGATTCAGTATACCAACCCTATAACATACAATATCATAGACTACAACAAAGAGGAGATTCAAGGTACATTCTACGAGCGGGAGCTTCAAAAGACTAACCAAGAGATGTTTAGGATTGAGAGGGTGATACGAAAGAAGGGTAAAAAGGCTTTTATGAAGTGGTTTGGATACCCAGAGTCGTTTAATTCATGGGTTGACATTACGATGGACTCGTTAACAAAATTATAGTATCTATTAAAAAAATGAACAAGGCATATCTTATCAGTATAAATGACATATCTTATCAGTATAAATGACAATGTAGTCTTTTCAAACAAA
This sequence comes from Conchocele bisecta, assembly GCA_029237695.1. Lineage (NCBI taxonomy): Eukaryota > Metazoa > Mollusca > Bivalvia > Lucinida > Thyasiridae > Conchocele > Conchocele bisecta. Next base: position 64,031,496 of record CM055280.1, read on the forward strand.
CTATTAAGCAATAGAGAATTGATAGATGCTGTCAAGTCATTAAGAATACCAAACTTTAGAGGGGTGTTTATGCGTAATGTAAAGTCGATCAGTCGTCTGAGGAAGAAGGAGTGCGGTGTACTTAACCTAGATGACAATAACAACCTAAATGATCAATATGGAACTACGACAGGTGGTGGCACACATTGGGTTGCATGGTGGAAAAATGGAAAAGACAAGTTCTATTTTGATAGTTATGGTCTACAACCACCTACTGAGCTGATAGAATATTTAGGGCAGCCAATCTCATACAACACTCAACAGGTTCAAAAGACTGGAACAGTTATATGCGGACATCTATGCTTGTATGTTTTGAAACAATTGTCATATGGAGACAGCTTGCAAAACATTATCAACAATCTGTTTTAAAAAAAAAGATTATTTAAAAATGACTGTTTATAAATTTGTTCATAGCCATAGTGAAAATAATAAAACATTCTCTGAAGTAACAGTTAGTTACATAAACAATAATTTGTTAAGAAAGAATGGAACGGGTGAACTAACTGGTCCACTAAACATAAATATAAACAGAATTTCAAACGTCGTTGATCCTATTAGTGAGCAAGATGTAGCAACTAAAATATATGTAGACGACGTAACATCCAATCAGAAGTCAGTTATTACTATTTGCGCCGAGGAGCGTGGTGCACTGCACCCCGGAGAATATGAGTGGTCATTTGGTAGCAACGTGACCAACCAGTATACGGGCTACACCATGGCGGCTTCGGGCGTAATCCTCCGAATGGCACTCTCTTCGGTGAACGCAAAGGGTGATGCTACGAGTGAAGTCAGGGTTAACCTAGTTTTAAATGGGATCGAACAAAAGTTTGGTATAACAAAGCATGTGGGACATATATTATTTGCGGTTTAAAATTGAACCATGACTAGTATCTCAGGAGATGACTATTGGTAGGTAGGATTTCTGACTCATGAGCCAATTTTAAATAAACATTTTTTTAACCATTTGTTGAACCATAAAAAAGAGTGTTTTTTATGGTTCAAAAATGGTTCAAAGTTCAAATTGGCCCAGAACCCGTATTATACTATTACTGACGGACGGACGACGGACGACGGACGGACACATTACGGTAACAATAGCTCACATGAGCTTCGCTCAGGTGAGCTAAAAAGTCCTTTGGTTCTCAGATATCACCGCGTCTGAATAATCCCTGCGCGTCAGGCATTTTATCGATAAAATTGTACTGTAAATTCGCCACATGATCAATTAAAACACTACCATGTCTAGTGAGGTTATAGTAACTTTATGGAACATATTTCTTGTTTGAGATGTGCGTCTCTGATTTTTTTTCAGGTTGCCTCTGGCAACTTGAAACAAAATTAGAGACGAACATCTCAAACAAAAAAAATTATAAAATACACTGCAACCTCTCTACAACAGCCATCCATGGGAAGACGCAAAACTGGCTGTTGTAGAGAGGTGGCTGTTGTATGGATGTTAATTACTGAATTAAACTTTATCGTACGCTGTTTATTTATTTTCTTCGATAATTCTCATCAAAAGCATAATTTGGCAACATTTCAGAATCATTTCCAATGGAAATGATTCTAAAATGTTGTCAAAACATGTTTTTTTTTATAGAAAGAAGGCAAAAGCAACAGCAGACGACAAGTTTCGTGCTCAGCAGTCTAAGGGTTAGATACAGAAGAAATCATTCATTTGGGATATAAAATAGCGGCTGTTATAGAAAGGGTGTTGTTGTAGAGAGGTGGCCGTTCGGGGAGGTTCGACTGTATATTAAAACAATCCGCCCTCCCGCTTCACATTCGGCAAACGTCGTGTCTGAGAACCAAAGTACATACACTTATTGTTTATGGCATAAGCGTGTTGTCGAATAACACTACACTGGTATTATTTACAACGTACTCGTATACATTGCCAATCAGCGTGCTGTAGACGATCATACCGACGTGGATAGCGTCGGGACATACATGTATGTGTTTCCTAGCAACGCCTGGTAGGCTTAATAGTGCCATCAACGGACAGTTTTCGGGTATTGTCAATACCATACGTACCTTGCCAGCAAAATACACTACCATGGTATTCTCCATAACGTACCCGTAAACATCGCCAATCAGCGTGCTGTAGACAATCATACCGACGTGGATAGCATTGGGGCCGATCTCGAAGTCATCGATCAGGTTTGCCACGAAGTTCTTCAATCGGACAAAGTCCTCGTCGGAGATACTGCCAGAACCATCGATAACGAACACAATATCGGCCGGCACGTTGCAGGTCGTGTCTGTTATATTATAAATACAGCAGTTAGAGCTGAAACAGTATCAGACCCTGCAATCAGTTACAGCGAAACCTCTCTAAACCGGACACCCTGTGAGGTCCCCCCCCCCCCCAGTTATATACAGTGAAACCTCACTACACCGGACACCCTGGGAGGTCCCCAAGGACAAAATGTTCGCATGATTTGCGCAAGCAGTAGTGTATAATGTTGATGGTGTTGCTTTTTAAATGCCTATCAACAGCTAAGGTGAATTAAGGCCAGACCAACGGATCCCGCATTCAACCTGCTACATTGGTGGGGATCCCAAATCAGAACGGAATATTTACATCAAAATAAATATATATTCAGCTCTGAAATTAAAACAACCTGACCTGTAGCCTATTTCACCAAAGCATACTTATCTAGCAAAGTATACTTTGAGGGATTAATCATTTATTTTTCCCGAAATGCATTATTCCATATAGAACTAACGACTGCAAATATCTGACGATTAAAAGTATGCGGAACTATTATACTGAATGTATTACATTATCACAGCCAAAATGGCTGTGATAATGTAATAAATTCAGTATAATAACAAGAGCTGTAGGAGAACAGCATAGCTCGACTACGAGGGTTGTCAATACCATACGTACCTTGCCAGCAAAATACGAGCTCGACTACGAGGGTTGACAAACAAGGTGGCCGCGGCCTGCATAAAAACCTTAACCAAGGTTGACTAAAAACCTTAACCAAGGGAAATTAAGTAAGTAATTCAAGGTTAAATGTAGGTCAATGTCAGATATAGGTCAGGGGTTATTGATGTACATCAATAGGAGCTGAGGTTTTCCAAGTATGGTTGCAGTAGGCCCAGGAGTATTGCATATACAAGCTTGACTAAAAACCTTAACCAAGGGGATATAACTAAGTAATGCAAGGGTAAAAGTAGGTCAAGGTCAAATATAGGTCTGGGATTATTGATGTACATCACTAGGAGATGAAGTTGTCCAAGTATGGTTGCTGTAGGCCCAGGAGTATTCCATATACAAGCTTGACTATAAACCTTAACCAAGGGGAAATAAGTAAGTAATTCAAGAGGAAATGTAGGTCAAGGTCAAATATAGGTCAGGGGTTATTGATGTACATCCCTATGAGAAACGGTTGTCCAAGTATGGTGTACAGAGTGGCCTGCGGTTCTCTTACCAGGCGAATTGCAATTCCTGGAGCGCAGGATTGCAATTCGCGTTCCCATTAATTGCAATTGGACCGCAATCGGACTGCAATCAAGTGATTGCGGTCCAAAGAGTTGGTTGCGGAATTGCAATACTTATAGTGCAGTTAGCGCTGCGCTCCGCTTTTAATTGCAGTTTACTTTAAACTGCGAAAGAATGACCGCTTTACGCTGCGCTCTGCGGTCAAACCAGCGGACCGCTCTGCTTGACCAATGCGGCAATAAAATCGAAATAGTTTACAAACGTATCCGTGTTCCAATCCAAAATTTTATCCCATCTATTTCATTCAAAGTTGCTAGAAAGTCAGCGGTATTGGTGATCTGTTTTTTTGGTGCGCAAATATAAAGCGGCGGGTTATTACGAGACAAACATTGACCTTCACAATTTCTTCGACAAAACAAAATGTCGTCACTGCTGTTCCGAATATCAAGAACACATTAATAGACACCACCATACTCACAATATATTTATTTTCATATAAAATCAAATTATAATGTGTGGTCTACGGTATAATATTGCAAACCTAAGCATCAATTTTGCGTTTTGTTTACTTTTTCGTCAGTATCAAATTACGTTTTCCTATTCTGTTGACATTATTTCGACGCGATCCTATAGTCGACATGACAATTTCTGAGATCAACTCAACTTTTCATAATGTCTTTCAATTTCAAGCTGCAAGGAGACTGTGAATTGCATATTAACCATAATAACATGGTGAACATATTGATAATAATTTTAAAAGAAAAGCATATTTTAATTTTCGAAACCTGATCATAAAAAAAAAACAATTGAAATTTATTTTGGAATTAGATTTCTATTACTGCAAACATTCTGTTATGGCTGTTGATTTCTATTGGCCCGAATCAAATTTTGTGAAGATAATATTTATTCCGGTGATAGCCATTTCTTTAAAATAAAACGGTTTAATTGTGTCACAGAGTGAGAAAGACAAATAACGGCCCGGAATCGAACAAGGGACCTCATGTTTACCGTACCATGCCCATGGCTCTACCGAGCAAGCTAACAAGGCACAGAGCATACACACTTCATCCCCATAGTCAGTTGCGTACTGTGACATTCTTCTCCGCCAAATTGAAATTTGTCCTCGAATTCCATGTTTAATTTAATTCCATATGTTTGGGTACAATTTTGGGAGTATTTATCAGTCGCGGTCCTTCGTTGGGCAACAATTGTCACTGGGCAGAAATATTTCCACCCAGAATTCCATATTTGTGGAACATTTCTTCATCAGTCACGACTCCACGTTCGGAGTACATGTAGTTGCGGCAAGTAACTGCAGAATTCTCAATTATCGTCCTTACCCAGAGTGCTCCATAGGTTTTTCCTGCAGAGTACCGAATCGGATCTCATTCGCGCTTTAGCTGTTAATTGTGACATATTTTTCTGTACTTATTACACAGAAATTAATAAGTATAATACTGACATTTCTTTCAATTGAAAAATACAGAAAATATGTCGCAATTAACAGTTGAAGTGCAAATCAAGGGAGAGGATTTAAATAAGCTTGCTTTCAATCCAATCCCATTTGCATAGTACTGTATATAGTAACTTTGACACTGACAATGAACTTGTAAACAATATGCAAATAAAATATGTTTAAACTAATCAGATGTGATTTGGTACTTTGCAGGGGAAACCTACGGAGAGCACCATAACTCTCGGTACGGACGATGCGGGAGTATTCTGCAGAGTTACTTCCCGTAACTACGTTGGGCGCTAAATGTCACAGGGTGAGAAAGATGCGCACCAGCCCGGAATCGAACCGGGGAACTCTGGTTTACCACACCATCGCTCTACCTACTGAGCAAACCGGGCACAAATACACACTTATTCACCATAGTGACCACTTCATTCAACCAAAAATTCACAAGCTAGAAGTTATGCCAAATTATTACAGTCAACGTCACAGATTATGCTCTTGGCGACATTAGCGGACACAAATTTGTCCATCAATTTGATCAAATAAACGACGGAATCTGACAGATAACACTACGACGGCGCATGGAAACATCATTATTCTGGTACTTGGAATCAAAATGGTGGATATTAAGATCAATATGTGAGGCGCTTTCAGAACCTTTAACATTTTTTATCACGATAGCAGCTACAGGGATTGTTGGACGCATTTATTTAGAGAAACGAGAGATTACAACCCGCATTGGATAATATACTAAGTGACATTATGTTCTAACGTACACCAACATAGAGGATTAAATTTGCGACAATGTTGGATTCTGGATTTTGTGGACAGGTGACAGAAATCGGAGCTGGATAAGAACCGACAGACGTGATTCTGAATATGCGTGCTTGATCTGTGCTTATTCTTCCAGATCATGTCATGCATGTTTTAATTTCACGTCATGTCAAAGCAGCACTATTGAACATAATGAATAACTTTAATATTCTACACCAGAATTAAAGTTCATTCATCGTCTGATGTGTAACTGATGAATTAAGGTAAGTTACTTGTATATGACAACTTTTGCCTCACTAATTTTTATGCCGCACCACGATAGTGGAGGGGGCATTTAGTGTTACCCTTGTCCGTTCTTCCCTCCGTCACCAACCTAGTAACTCGTAAAACTTTTAAACCGTAATAGCTACATACCTGAAACTTGGTGAATGTATGTTTGATTCGACCCCATGATCATGGATTATCTCCCCCTTTTCAAGTTAGAATTTTCCAATTTTGGCTTGTAGCTCGTAAAACTCGTAAACCCTAATAGCTACACACCTGAAACATTGGTATGTAGCTTCCTTATGATGAGTAGTTTTGCAACGTTTATTTTGATTCGACCCGCTTTTTTAATTAGAATTTGAAAATTTTGCCTTGTAACTCGTAAAACTTTTGTAATAGCTACAACACTGAAATTTGATATGTAGATTCCTTATGATGAGTATAGATGCGGAAAGTTTATTTCGATTTTTGATTCGAACCCCGTGTAATGGATTATCTCTCCCTTTTGGACACTGAAATTTTGCCTTGTTTACTATCAAAGCGATATGTGGGGTATCCGTGTTCTATGAACACATTTTCTACTTTAGTTATCTCCCTTTGTTTTTTCGCACACTGATTTGTCCGGAACATAACGCGAACACCCTTTGCAATATTTTTTATGAAACTTAACACATGCATAGGTCACACGGGACAGTGCGGAGTTAGCGTTAAAGGTACATGCCCACTCAGTAGGCACAAAATGTTCTTTATGTCAGAGACATCATCGGAGACATCTTCTTGCCAGATAAACAATCATTTACCATTACCCACGTATTGTTTGGCATTATTAGACATTTTATATCTGAAGAAAATTTCCACATTAATATCAGGGACGATAACGGTTAACCGTGTTTCCTTAAAATGTTAACGGACATTACTATTTATTCTCCGTATTTAATTTTGATGTGCAATGATCATACTTTTTAATCTGTCAATTTTTTTTTCAGTTGATGCATTTAATTAGTATAAATAATTACAAAATATCATGCCCCATTTGCACATGAAAATACCGATACCACCGCGCGTCACTATCAGTAAAATAAATATTACCAAATGATTATATCTGTATAGCAGGCACTCGTAATGTTTATAACTACTGGAATAGTGACAATTATACACTTATTTAATTCCCATAAAGAGCATGTTTAGCCTACTGAGTGGGCATGCACCTTTAAAAAGGGGTTGGACAATTTTTGTCGCGACTGCCTGCGGACAGTGCGATATAGTCTGCGCATTGACGTCCATCCGTAGTTTTTTTGCCGAGCCTGCTTGCGGAAAGCGAGACTTAGTGATCACAATGACGTCCGTGCGTCAGTCCGTCAAAAATCGATGTATGTTTTTAAATACCATATCCTAAGTCACATTGATTTGAAACATCAAATGCTTATTAGTCATCATCCATATATTCATTCTGTGTCCCACTCATGCGGCCCCTGTGCCCCAAGGTCAAGGTCAAATGACTTTGAAATTTGTGTTAAAGTTTTTGCATACCTTATATCTCCACAACACTTACTCAGATTTGCTTCAAACTTCAGATAATTCTTTATTATCATCCATATTTTCATATTATAGCCCACGCATACGACCCACATGCCCAAGATCAAGGTCAAATGACTTTCAAATTTGCGTTAAAGCTTTTACATACCTTATACAAACTTCAAATAAATATACTCCGAGACCATCAAATGTCTCGGTGGGCTCGAAATGCGGGCCATGGCCATCTGGTTTTTAGCTCGACTATTCGAAGAATAGTTAGAGCTTATGTTGTCACCCCGGCGTCGGCGTCACCGTCACGCCTTGGTTAAGGTTTGTAGTCAAGCTTGTATATGCAATACATGTACTACTGGCCCTACACCCACCATTCTTGGACAACTTCATCTCCTAGTGATGTACATCAATAACCCCTGATCTATATTTGACCTTCACCTACATTTCCTCTTGAATTACTTAGTTAATTCCCCTTGGTTAAGGTTTTAGTCAACCTTGGTTCCTTGGTTAAGGTTTTTAGTCAAGCTTGTACATGGAATGCTATTGTGCATACATACACCATACTTGGACAACCTTTTCTCATAGGGATGTACATCAATAACCCCTGATCTATATTTGACCTTGACCTACATTTCCTCTTGAATTACTTAGTTAATTCCCCTTGAACCATACTTGGAAAACTTCATCTCCTAGTGATGTACATCAATAACCCCTGACCTATATCTGACATTGACCTACGTTTAACCTTGAATTACTTACTTAACTTCCCTTGGTTAAGGATTTTCGTCAACCTTGGTTAAGGTTTTTATGCAGGCCGCGGCCACCTTGTTTGTCAAGCTATGCGTACATCGACAACCCTCGTAGTCGAGCTATGCTGTTCTCCTACAGCTCTTGTTATTTACCGTAGGATAACGTTTTTAAGAACACTATATCTCAGAAACAGCTTCGGCAATTCACTCGAAGCTTCACATGTGTGTTTATCATTATCCTTATTTTAATTCTATGCTCAACCCCTGCAACCCCTGTGCCCAATATCAAGGTCAAATTACTTTGAAATTTACCTCAAAGTTTTTGACATGCCTGCATGTGGACAGTGCGATATAGTTGTCACATTGGCCTACATACGTACGTACATCCATATGTACGTCATTTCGTGCGTCCGGTTAAAGTTTTTTTTAATTGAAGGTTAAAGTTTTTAAAGGTACATGCCCACTCAGTAGGCACAAACTGTTCTTTATAGAAATTAAATAAGTGTATCATTGTGTCACTATTCCACCAGTTCTAAACATTACGTGTGCCCGCTATCCATATATAATCATTTAGTAATATTTATTTTACTGATAATGACTAGCGGTGGTATCAAGCTATTTTCATATTCAAATGAGGCATGATATTTTTAAATTTGTTATGCTAATTAAAGGTACATACCCACTCAGTAGGCACAACAATTAAAGTTATGTGTATTCTCAGTTATTTGTAGGAATTACATAAGTGTATAATTTTGTCACTATTCCACCAGTTCTAAACATTTCGTGTGCCCGTTATATGGATATAATCATTTAGTAATGTTTATTTCACTGATAGTGACACGTGGTGATATCAGGCTATTTTCATAGGCAAATGGGGCATGATATTTTTTAATTACTTATACTAATTAAATGTGATGCCCTAAAAAAATAATGTTTTCGACAGATTATAACGTATCATTGCACATCAAAAAATAAATAGTAATGTCTTGGTAACATTTTAAGGAAACACGGTTATCGCCCCTGATAGCAGTGTGGAAATTTACGTCTGATATAAAATGTATAATAATGCCAATAAATATGTGTATTAATGGTGAATTAATGTTTATTTTGCCCGAAAATGTCTCAGATGATGTCTCCGATATAAAGAACATTGTGTGCCTACTGAGTGAGCATGTGCCTTTAAGAACACTATATCTTTGAAACCGCTTCACCAATTCACTCGAAATTTCACATAATGTGTAGTTGTCACCCACATTTTCATTATCATTTATATGTGCCCAATGTCACGGTCAAATTACTTTGAAATTTCCCTTAATGTTTTTGTTGGACCCGCTTGCAGACAGAACGATAGGGTCAGCACATTGATGTGCATTCAGGATGAAGTTTTTGATTAAAGTATTTTTTTAGTTAAAGTTTTTGGTATACTATCAAAGCCTCGGCGGGTGCGGCATGTTTTTACGTCAACGGGCTAAAGCTTTGCAATAAAAAACATTGTTTGTACTATCAAATGCCTCGGCGGGCACGACATGCAGGCCATGGCCATCTAGTTATTATGGCATGCGATTTGATCAGTCGGCCATCGCACCATGACTAGTTTAGTTTAGCACTTGATCAGTCGGCCATCGCACCAGGACTAGTTTAGCACTTGATCAGTAGGCTATCGCACCAGGACTAGTTTAGAACTTGATCAGTCGGCCATCACACCAGGACTAGTTTAGCACTTGATCAGTCGGCCATCGCTCCAGGACTAGTTTAGAACTTGATCAGTCGGCCATCGCACCAGGACTAGTTTAGCACTTGATCAGTCCGCCATCGCTCCAGGACTAGTTTAGAACTTGATCAGTCGGCCATCGCACCAAGACTAGTTTAAAACTTGATCAGTCGACAATCTCACCATGACTAGTATAGCACTTGATCAGTTGGCCATCGAACCAGGACTAGCTTAGAACTTGATCAGTTGGACATCGCACCAGGACTAGTATAGCACTTGATCAGTCGGCCATCGCACTGGAACTAGTTTAGCCCTTGATCAGTCGGCCATCGCACCCGGACAAGTATAGCACTCGATCAGTCGGCCATCGCATCAGGACTAGTTTAGAACTTGATCAGTCGGCCATCGCTCCAGGACTAGTTTAGAACTTCATCAGTCGACCATTGCAGCAGGAATAGTTTAGCCCTTGATCAGTCGGCCATCACACCAGGACTAGTATAGCACTCGTTCAGTCGGCCATCGCACATTGACTAGTTTAGAACTTGATCAGTCGGCCATCGCACCACGACTACTTTAGAATTTGATCAGTCGGCCATCGCACCAAGACTAGTATAGCACTTGATCAGTCGGCCATCGCACCATGACTAGTTTAGCACTTGATCAGTCGGCCATCGCACCAGGACTAGTATAGCAACCATGACTAGTTTAGAACTGGATCAGTCAGCCATCGCACCACGACTAGTTTAGAACTTGATCAGTCGGCCATCGCACCAAGACTAGTATAGCACTTGATTAGTCGGCCATCGCACCAGGACTAGTTTAGCACTTTATCAGTTTGCCATCGCTCCAGGACTAGTTTAGAACTTGATCAGTCGGCCATCGCACCAGGACTAGTTTAGCACTTGATCAGTCGGCCATCGCTCCAGGACTAGTTTAGAACTTGATCAGTCGGCCATCGCACCAGGACTAGTTTAGAACTTGATCAGTTGACCATCTCACCAGGACTAGTATAGCACTTGATCAGTCGGCCATCGCACCAGGTAGTTTAGAAACTTGATCAGTCGCCATCGCCACCAGACTAGTATAGCACTTAATCATCGCCATCGCACCGGAACTAGTTTAGCACTTGATCAGTCGGCCATCGTACCAGGACAAGTATAGCACTCGATCAGTCGGCCATCGCATCAGGACTAGTTTAGAACTTGATCAGTCGGCCATCGCTCCAGGACATTTAGAACTTGATCATCGGCCATCGCACCAGGACTAGTTTTAGAAACTTGATCAGTCGACCATCTCACCAGACTAGATAGAACTTGATCAGTGGACATCTCACCAGGACTAGTTTAGAACTTAGCAGTACTTCATCGGCCATTGCACCAGGACTAGTTAGAACTTGATCAGTCGGCCATCGCACCAGGACTAGTATAGCACTTAATCAGTCGGTCATCGCACCGGAACTAGTTTAGCCCTTGATCAGTCGGCCATCGCACCAGGACAAGTACAGCACTCGATCAGTCGGCCATCGCATCAGGACTAGTTTAGAACTTGATCAGTCGGCCATCGCTCCAGGACTAGTTTAGAACTTGATCAGTCGGCCATTGCTCCAGGACTAGTTTAGAACTTAATCAGTCGGCCATCGCACCAGGAATAGTTTAGCACTTGATCAGTCGGCCACGTCATCCTGCGTTACTCACAGAAGTGGTGGCCGGGGGGGGTGTAGTGTAGTCATAGACAAAAACTGGTGGTGGTGGTGATACACATTGTTCCCACTGTGGGACATAGAGAAGAACTTTTAGGACGCCAAATGTAGATGGCTGGTATGTGTGGGGGATCATTGTTTTGTGTCCCCGGCGGTGGTGCTGAGTACAATGATGAATTACTGATGAATTACTTTATTGAACACACATGATGTATATGCACTGTGATACCGTACTTTACAATCCTCAGTTTTAAATTGTTTCTTTATCGTATAAATGAAAATTTATTCATTTTGAAAAACTTGAAATTGTGGCAGATGATCGAAATGAAAACCGGATGTTTACATGCGAAATGAACCGGTGCATCGGTATATTTTAACCGCACGATGACCCCACTGTATATTCATACCATATCCGTACGGATATATCGTATATACGAACGGATATCGTATGTTTGTATAGTATTCGCATAGTACGTTTTTATAATGTAAACAAACTGTACTATACGATGATACGGTACAAATATACCAATATTATATGATCATACGATATGCTCATTAAATATACCAATACTATACGATTACGAAATGTATACGATATTAGTATATATACAAATAGGTAAGGAGCAGAAAAGCGCTTCTGTAGGTGTATATATACGCGTAATGCTAAGTTTTTACCGCAAATAGAGAGAGAATGACCGCACAAACGGTATCGCGAAAGAATGACCGCACAAACTGGACCGCGAAAGAATGACAGCACAAACGGTATCGCGAAAGAATGACCACAAAAACGGGACCGCGATTGGACCGCAATTAGACTGCAATTTCAGAGGGGACGAATTGAAATTCAAGGACCGCTGGATTGCAATTCTTGGTAAGAGAATTGCAGGTGGGAGTGCAGAGCGCCCTGTGGTTCTCTTTCCAGGCGAATTGCAATTCCTGGAGTGCAGGATTGCAATTCGCGTTCCCATTAATTGCAATTGGACCGCAATCGGACTGCAATCATGTGACTGCGGTCCAATGAGTTGGTTGCGGAATTGCAATACTTATAGCGCAGTTAGCGCTGCGCTCCGCTTTTAATTGCAGTTTACGCTCCTTTTTTTCTTTAAACTGCGAAAGAATGACCGATTTACGCTGCGCTCTGCGGTCAAACCAGCGGACCGCTCTGTTGACCACTGCGGCAATACAATCAGAATAGTTGATTTTTTCTGACGAAAAGATATATTTTCCTATCTGTATTTAGCCATTCAAAATCCAATAAAATATACATAAATAGTAGAATTAGGTGTATATATTTCACATATTATTAACATTTTGTTTATCCTAATCAGGGATGTCCCGGACGAGTCTTTCCAAACGCAATTTTAGCTTAATCAAGTTTGCCCTCTTGCGTATCAAGGCAACGTAATGGCCGCCTATCGGAAAATATTTTACAAAATTTGAGTTTTGAGTTTTTGCATAATTTCAGCCATTTTTGAATATACAGTATCTGATTTAATGAAATAACCCGTAGCATGACAAGAATCATGGTACGTTGTTTAAATTCAAATTGTTATAATACGTTTTATGTATGTTCATGGCAGTTAACATTTTTTATGAAATTAAACCAATAACCGGATGGTCTTTAATTTCGACAAAGTCGGAAGAAAGAAGAAAGAAGCGCAAATAGCGAAAGAATGACCGCACAAACGGTATCGCGAAAGAATGACCGCACAAACTGGACCGCGAAAGAATGACCGCAGAAACGGTATCGCGAAAGAATGACCGCAAAAACGGGACCGCGATTGGACCACAATTAGACTGCAATTTCAGAGGGGACGAATTGCAATTCAAGGACCGCTGGATTGCAATTATTGGTAAGAGAATCGCAGGTGGGAGTGTATGTATGCACAATAGTATTATATGTACAAGCTTGACTAAAAACCTTAACCAAGGTTGACTAAAAACCTTAACCAAGGGGAATTAAGTAAGTAATTCAAGGTTAAATGTAGGTCAAGGTCAAATATAGGTCAGGGTTTATTGATGTACATCACTAGGAGATGTAGTTTTTCAAGTATGGTTGGTGTAGGGCCAGGAATATTCCATATACAAGATTAACTAAAAACCTTAACCAAGGGGAATTAACTAAGTAATTCAAGAGGAAATGTAGGTCAAGGTCAAATATAGATCAGGGGTTATTGATGTACATCCATAATTAGAAAAGGTTGTCCAAGTATGGTGTATGTATGCACAATAGTATTCCATGTACAAGCTTGACTAAAAACCTTAACCAAGGTTGGCTAAAAACCTTAACCAAGGGGAATTAAGTAAGTAATTCAAGGTTAAATATAGGTCAAGATCAAATATTGGTCAGGGTTGTTGATGTACATCACTAGGAGATGAAGTTGTCCAAGTATGGTTGGTGTAGGGCCAGGAGTATTCCATCTACAAGCTTGACTAAAACCCTTAATCAAGGGGAATTAACTAAGTAATTCAAGAGGAGATGTAGGTCAAGGTCAAATATAGATCAGGGGTTATTGATGTACATCCCTATGAGAAAAGGTTGTCCAAGTATGGTGTATGTATGCACAATAGTAGTCCATGTACAAGCTTGACTAAAAACCTTAACCAAGGTTGACTAAAAACCTTAACCAAGGGGAATTAACTAAGTAATTCAATGTTAAATGTAGGTCAAGGTCAAATATAGGTCAGGGGAAATTGATGTACATCACTAGGAGATGAAGTTGTCCAAGTATTGTGGGTGTAGGGCCAGGAGTATTCCATATACAAGCTTGACTAAAAACCTTAACCAAGGCGTGACGGTGACGCCTTACGACGAGTTGACGCCGACGCGACGCCGACGCCGACGCCGACGCCGACGCCGACGCCGACGCCGACGCCGACGCCGACGCCGACGCCGACGCCGACGCCGACGCCGACGCCGACGCCGGGGTGACTACATATGCTATAACTATTCTTCGAATAGTCGAGCTAAAAATTAATAAATGTATCCTTAAATTGAAATTTCTCCCTCAAAGGGTACTTAGCAAGAAAATAATACTTTGCTATGTTGGTGAAATAGGCTACTGGTGGCAGAGTGTATAACGTACATTCCCGTATTATCTTGCCAAATATGGTCAACAATAACAATGGCAGTAAATATATCGTCCCCTGGAGCTTCATTCTGCAACGTAAATGTTATATATTGTATACAATGGGCGCTCATTGTGTAATAACAGTGTAATAAAATAATATTACACTAGTGCAATAAATATATAAATTAGCTCAACAACAGGTTTCGTGACCAGTAAAGCTTTAATGTATGTGCTTATGCAATGATGCGTTTATGCTGTAAATAGAATCTAACATTTGTAATTTTAAAAATTAGTGTTTATTTCATAGTGTAATAAATTGCGTGATTTCCCGCGTACATGTAATAATCTCATAAGTAGACAAAATGGTTTACAATTCGTCATCAATGAATTTTAATAAAGGTTTAAAACAGTGTTATTAACTTTTTTTCGATTCAGAATAGCAAAACAGGATGTATGCCGTAATAACGTCGCGTCTGTGTTGCTGTGCGTATTTGTTGGCGCCAGTCAATCACCCGACGACATGAGCACCAATTAAAGTGATAGAAAACGGCGGCCATCTTTGACGCAATCTTGGATTGCATAAACTACCATCAGTTATGCAAATTTATGCCGGCAGTGTGGTAAACTTCAGACAAAGATGAACATTTTGGTTTATAACATAGTTTTTTGTATGGGTACCTCCAAAATACCCCGATACTTACCCTTCTAGTCAAGACAGTAATCCAGTAATTATTAACAGAGCTCCAGATAACGTGCGTATTGGCGTATTTTACGCACTTATTTTAGCTGAATACGCATTGATTATCAAAAGTGGGAGTACAAAATAACATCACAGCAATGTGAAAATACGCATTGATTTTCAATTGGAGTAATGAAAATATTGTAATAAAGTTTAAAATTTACTTGAGCTGCAAAAAGCAAACGGTTTTGCAGCTCAAATAAGTAAATGTTTGAATTTGTTTTATGTTTTGATCATAGTGAATAAAATCAAAAATCCATTTGTAAAAATAAAATATGCATTGAATTTGAAATCAGGGGGTACAATACTCTTTAGGCACAAAGCTTATCTGGAGCTCAACAGTATACAAATGTTTTTAAATACGGTATAAAGAAAACATAGTTACGCATAGTGTTATCCCACTCGTATGTATATTGTTTCGCAAGCCTCGTTTGTCAACGAGAAGAATTAATTCATATGCTAACGTCAAAATTATCAATGTTGACGTCATAAGCCGGTGTAATAACACATTTCACAATTTTCGAAGAACATGTAATATACGATCTATTTTACTACGATTTTGAAATACCGGATTTATTTCCCTTGACATCTCTAAATCCGACAAGGAAACTCGTACTCCGCACGCGTTTCTTTATCGGATTTCCAGATGTCTCGGGGAAACAAATCCGGTATTTCAAAATCGTAGTACAACTGTTGAATAAACTCTATGCACTCGTGTGATATATTTTATATTTTCTAACAGGAGGGCCAAAGGTCACAATACATGTATATGCCCGTCGAGGCAAGGCAAGTCTACAATGGGAGATAAGTCACTGAAAACCAATAGGGGTCTTCATCTTGCTTGATACACATGTATACCGAATTTGGTTACGATCCGTCAAGTAGAACTTGAGTTATTGCGAAGACAAAGATACAGAGTCGGCAAATTAAAAATGGCCACCAAGGAGCCAAGTCGTCGGATTTTGTTTGATTATTCTTGAAAACCAACATGGGTTAGGGTTAGGCAGCCAAGGGGAGATAAGTCATCGGATTGTTTTGTTTAATGAATAGGCTTCCTCATCTTGCCCTGATATAGAGAATAGTAGGTTAGTCCCGTTTCCGTGCCGCGCCAGATGTTTTCCCATTGACGGCACTAATCTACTATTCTATTTATCCCGTCAACACTACAAATAGCTTTAAAATGCAAAATATAACCCCGAATTTTGGTGGGTTTCTCTGATGGTAATATCTGTTTGTGATTGCAAAGCATAAACACGTGTTTTGGAATGGTCATATGCCTGATTTACAGTAGAACCTCTATAACATGGCTGTGATAATGTAATAAATTCAGTATAATAACAAGAAACGAGGCAAAGCCACGAAGGCCAGGTTTTTTCCAAGCATAGACACTTGGATAGCATAATTATACCCACTTTTTGTAGACTAGATGGCCATGGCCTGCATGTCGCGCCTTGGGGCGAGGCAAGGACACTAAAAAAATAGATATAGTAGATGGAAAAACTTTAACCAAAACACTTTAACCGGACACACGGACGAACGGACGGACGTATGCCAAAATGCCGACGATATCGCGCTTTCCGCAAGCAGGTGTGACAATGATGATAAACACCATGTGAAGTATCAAGGTATTGGGTGAAGCAGTTGCAGAGTATAGTACACGAAAAAACTTTAACAAAAAAATTTAAAGTAATTTGAACTTGACATAGGGCACAGGATCGCGCTTTCCGCAAGCAGGTGCGACAATGATGATAAACACCCATGTGAAGTATGAAGGTATTGGGTGAAGCAGTTTGCAGAGATATAGTACACGAAAAAACTTTAACAAAAAAATTCAAAGTAATTTGACCTTGACATTGGGCACAGGATCGCGCTTTCCGCAAGCAGGTGCAAACAATGATGATAAACACCCATGTGAAGTATGAAGGTATTGGGTGAAGCAGTTGCAGAGATATAGTACACGAAACAACTTTAACAAAAAAATTCAAAGTAATTTGACCTTGACATTGGGCACAGGATCGCGCTTTCCGCAAGCAGGTGCGACAATGATGATAAACACCCATGTGAATGTATCAAGGTATTGGGTAAAGCAGTTGCAGAGACATAGTACACAAAAAAACTTTAACAAAAAAATTCAAAGTAATTTGACCTTGACATTGGGCACAGATCGCGCTCCGCAGCAGGTGCGACAATGAATGATTAAACACCCATGTGAAGTACAAGATGATGTGAAGCAAGTATTGCAGAGATATAGTACACGAAAAAACTTTAACAAAAAAATTCAAAGTAATTTTGACCTTGACATTGGGCACAGGATTCGCGCTTTCCGCAAGCAGGTGCGACAATGATGATAAACACCCATGTGAAGTATCAAGGTATTGGGTGAAGCAGTTGCAGAAATATAGTACACGAAAAAACTTTAACAAACAAATTCAAAGTAATTTGACCTTGACATTGGGCACAGGATCGCGCTTTCCGCAAGCAGGTGCGACAATGATGATAAACACCCATAGTGAAGTATCAAGGTATTGGGTGAAGCAGTTTGCAGAAATATAGTACACGAAAAAACTTTACAAACAAATTCAAAGTAATTTGACCTTGACATTGGGCACAGGATCGCGCTTTCCGCAAGCAGGTGCGACAATGATGATAAACACCCATGTGAAGTATCAAGGTATTGGGTGAAGCAGTTGCAGAAATATAGTACACGAAAAAACTTTAACAAACAAATTCAAAGTAATTTGACCTTGACATTGGCACAGGATCGCGCTTTCCGCAAGCAGGTGCGACAATGATGATAAACACCCATGTGAAGTATCAAGGTATTGGGTGAAGCAGTTTCAGAGATATAGTACACGAAAAAACTTTAACAAAAAAAAATTCAAAGTAATTTGACCTTAGACATTGGGCACAGGATCGCGCTTTCCGCAAGCAGGTGCGACAATGATGATAAACACCCATGTGAAGTATCAAGGTATTGGGTGAAGCAGTTTGCAGAGATATAGTACACGAAAAAACTTAACAAAAAAAAATTCAAATAAAGTAATTTGACCTTGACATTGGGCACAGGATCGCGCTTTCCGCAAGCAGGTGCGACAATGATGATAAACACCCATGTGAAGTATCAAGGTATTGGGTGAAGCAGTTGCAGAGATATAGTACACAAAAAAATTTAACTTAACAAAAAAATTCAAAGTAATTTGACCTTGACATTGGGCACAGGATCGCGCTTTCCGCAAGCAGGTGCGACAATGATGATAAACACCCATGTGAAGTATCAAGGTATTGGGTGAAGCAGTTGCAGATATAGTAACACGAAAAAACTTTAACAAACAAATTCAAAGTATTTGACCTTGACATTGCACAGGATCGCGCTTCCGCAAGCATGTGCGACAATGATGATAAACACCCATGTGAAGTATCAAGTATTGGGTGAAGCAGTTGCAGAAACATAGTAACACGAAAAAAACAAAACTTTAACAAATTAAATTCAAAGTAATTTGACCTTGACATTGGGCACAGGATCGCGCTTTCCGCAAGCAGGTGCGACAATGATGATAAACACCCATGTGAAGTATCAAGGTATTGTGTGAAGCAGGGGTTCAGCAGATATAGATACACGAAAAAACAATCAACACAATTCTTTAAAGTAATTTGACCTTGACATTGGGCACAGGATCGCGCTTTCCGCAAGCAGGTGCGACAATGATGATAAACACCCATGTGAAGTATCAAGGTATTGGTGAAGCAGTTGCAGATATATAGTACAGCTTTTAAAAAACTTAACAAAAAAATTCAAAGTAATTTGACCTTGACATTGGGCACAGGATCGCGCTTTCCGCAAGCAGGTGCGACAATGATGATAAACACCATGTGAAGTATCAAAGTATTGGGTGAAGCAGTTGCAGAGATATAGTACACGAAAAAACTTTAACAAACAAAATTCCAAAGTTAATTTGACCTTGAACATTGGGCCAAGGAATCGCGCTTTCCGCAAGCAGGTGCGGACAATGAATGATAAATAAACCCAATGTGAAGTATCAAGGTATTGGGTTGATGGTGAAGGCTGTTTTGCAGATATATAGTACACGAAAAAACATTAACAAAAAAATTCAAAGTAATTTGACCTTGACATTGGGCACAGGATCGCGCTTTTCGCAAGCAGGTGCGACAATGATGATAAACACCCATGTGAAGTATCAAAGTATTGGGTGAAGCAGTTGCAGAGATATAGTACACGAAAAAACTTTAACAAAAAAAATCAAAGTAATTTGACCTTGACATTGGGCACAGGATCGCACTTTCCGCAAGCAGGTGCGACAATGATGATAAACACCAATGTGAAGTATGAAGGTATTGGGTGAAGCAGTTGCAGAGATATAGTACACGAAAAAACTTTAACAAAAAAAATCAAAGTAATTTGACCTTGACATTGGGTACAGGGGCCGCACGGTTGGGGGTTAGAATGAAAATATGGATGATGATAAACACCCATGTGAAGTTTCAACGTAATGGGCGAAGCAGTTGCAGAGATATAGTATAACGAAAAAGTTTTAACCAAAAAACTTTAACCAGACGTACGTTAAAAAGTTAACGTTGAAAATGGCTAAGTCAATTACGTAGAAATAATAGGTGAAGGTAAAAAAATGGTCACATGTTGGATAGTTGTATGTGGTAGGCACCCCTTGGTTATGAAGCTGTGAAAGTTTGGTGGTCCTAGGTGGTACAGTACCAAAGAAATGGACTTAAACACGAAAACTTAACATTGTAAACGCGAAAACTTAACATTGAAAATGGCTAAGTCGACTGCGCGGAAAAAATGGGTGAAGTTAAAAAAAAAGTAACATGTTGGATAGTGATATGTGGTGGGCACCTCTTGATTATGAAGCTGTGAAAGTTTGGTGGTCCTAGGTGGTACAGTACCAAAGAAATGGACTTAAACACGAAAACTTAACATTGTAAACGCGAAAACTTAACATTGAAAATGGCTAAGTCGACTACGCGGAAAAAATGGGTCAAGATAAAAAAAAAAGTAACATGTTGGATAGTGATATGTGGTGGGCACCCATTGATTATGAAGCTGTGAAAGTTTGGTGGTCCTAGGTGGTACAGTAACAAAGAAATGGACTCAAACACGAAAACTTAACATTGATTGTGGACGCCGCCCGCCGCCCGCCGCCCGCCGCCCGACCGCCGCCCGCCCGCCCGCCCGGCTTTCGCCAATCCAATAGCCTGGATTTTTTTCAAAAAACCTGGCTAAAAATTAATAAATGTATCCTTAAATTGAAATGTCTCCCTCAAATGTTGGTGAAATAGGCTACTGGTGGCAGAGTGTATAACGTACCTTCCCCTTTTATCTTGCCAAATATGGTCAACAGTAACAACGGCAGTACATATATCGTCCCCTGGAGCTTCATTCTGCAACGTAAATGTTATATATTGTATAAATGGGGCGCCCATAATGTAATAACAGTGTAATAAAATCATATTACACTAGTGCAATAAATATGTAAATTCGCTCAACAACAGGTTTGGTGACCAGTAAAGCTTTAATGTAAGTGCTTATGCAATGATGCGCTTGTGCTGTAAATAGAATCTAACATTTGTAATTTTAAAAATTAGTGTTTATTTCATAGTGTAATAAATTTTGTGATTGCCCGCGTACATGTAATAATCTCATAAGTAGACAAAAAGGTTTAAATTTCGTCATCAATGAATTTTAATAAAGGTTTAAAACAGTGTTATTGTTTTTTTTTTCGATCCAGAATAGCAAAACAGGACGTATGCCGTAATAACGTCGCGTGTATTTATACGTCTGTGTTGCTGTGCGTATTTGTTGGCGCCAGTCAATCAACCGACGACATGAGCACCAATTAAAGTGATAGAAAACGGCACACATCTATGACGCAATCTTGGATTGCATAAAATACCATCAGTTATGCAAATTTATGCCGGCAGTGTGGTAAACTTCAGACAAAGACGAACATTTTGGTTTATAACATGTATGGGTACCTCCAAAATACCCCTATACTTACCCTTCTAGCCAAGACGGTAATCCAGTAATTATAAACAGAGCTGCAGACAAGGTGCGTATTGGCGTATTTTATGCACTTATTTTAGCTGAATACGCATTGATTATCAAAAGTGGGAGTACAAAATACTCACAGCAATGTGAAAATACGCATTGATTTTCAATTTTAGTAACGAAAATATTGTAATAAGTTGAAAATTTACTTAGTTGAGCTGCAAAAAGCGTTTTGCAGCTCAAATAAGTAAATGTTTAAATTTGTTTTATGTTTTGATCATAATGAAGGAAATCAAAAATCCATTTGTAAAAATAAAATACGCATTGAATTTGAAATCAGGAGGTACAATACTCTTTAGGCACAAAGCTTATCTGAAGCCCAACAGTATACAATTGTTTTTAAGTACGGTATAAAGAAAACATACGCATAGTGTTTAGAAAATATGTTATCCCACTCGTGTGTATATTTTTGTGCAAGCCTTGTTTACCAACGAGAAGAATTAATTCATATGCTAACATCCGTCATAAGCCGGTGTAAGGACAAATTTCACAATTTTCGAAGAACATGTAATATACGATTTATTCCACTACGATTTTGAAATACCGGATTTATTTCCCTTAACATCTCTACTAGTAAATCCGACAAAGAAAGAACTCGAGTTATTGCGAAGACAAAGATACAGAGTCGGCAAATTAAAAATGGCCACCAAGGAGCCAAGTCGTCGGATTTTTTTACTTTTTTTTGAAAACCAATATGGGTTAGGGTTAGGCCGCCAAGGGGTGATAAGTCATCGGATTTTTTGTTTAATGAATAGGCTTCTTCATCTTGCCCCGATCTAGAGAATAGTAGGTTAGTGCCGAGAATGGGATACAATATCTGGCAAGTCTTAGGAAACCCGTTTCCGTGCCGCGCCAGAAATGTTTTCCCATTGACGGCACTATAGAGGATATTCATATTTTTGCAACGAATATGACATATATGTTCATCTCGTAGTGTGAAATGTGCATACTTCACTCGTGCCTTATTCTATTTATTATATACCGCTCCATGGAAATTAGCAGTTTTTTAGACTGTATACGGTAATGAATGTGTATTTGCAGCCTATTCGCACTGTTTTCCCGAACATAGTCGTATTTTCACCGGAAGTTGTTTATTTCATCGATGAGAACATATGACTTTTATTTACATCGCATAACTATGTATTTCATGGGTAGGTATATAATAAAATCTACTATTTTATTTATCCCGTCAACACTACAAATAGCTTTAAAATGCAAAATATAACCCCGAATTTTGGTGGGTTTCTCTGATGGTAATATCTGTTTGTGATTGCAAAGCATAAACACGTGTCTTGGAATGGTCATATGTCTGATTTACAGTAGAACCTCTCTAAACCGGACACCCTGGGAGGTCACCAGGGTGTCCGGTTCAGAGAGGTTCCACTGTATATAAGATACACTACCGCCTGTGCTAAGCTTGCCAAAATTTGTCAAGTTCTTTATTTCAAAATACTTGAATAGTGTGTTTGAAATCAAGCAGACTGTTGTTGTTGGTAGTGGTCGTGTTTAACGACCGGGTCAAAGGGTTCGATCACGACGTATTCAACCTGTTACATTGGGGGGAAATCACAAAATCTGAACGGAATATTTACATATTAAAATATATATATTCAGCCCTGAAATTAGAATAACTCAACATGGTGCCAGAACCATACCACATCAAAGCCACTTCCACTAAAAGTAATAGTATTACGAATAATCATATTACTCATAAATAATCTAACCAGATTCAACTCTCACATACAACAAGATGTATGATCACGTGGTACTAACAACAACAACAATTACTGAAACTTCCAGAATCCATCTAATTCAAAGTACGTATTATTTTATTTCGTCCTTATTACGTAACGGATTTTGATGAAATATGGCGCATCAAACGCGTCTTGTTACGCTGCATTTGGTGGTCTCTGTATTTTCGCCCAAACTTCTGTCGCTTTTACGAAGAATCGATTTCCGTGTCTACCGACACGGAAATCGATTATTCGCAAAAACGACATAAGTCTGTGCCGAACTCCCTGGACCACCAAATGCAGCTCTTGAAGACGCGTTTGCTGCGCCATATTTCATCTAAATCCGTTGCATATTAAGGAGAATATCAAATAATACTTACTTTGGAGTGGGCGACGTTGTTGTTGTAACCACGTGAACATGCACATTGTACAAGAAAGCCAAATATGTGCATAAGAGACAAAACAGGTATATTCCGGTAAGGTTAAATCCCGATTGTTAAATTACACATCGTATGTGCTAAATTGCAGGCTCAGACAATCAAATTGCTTGATTGCGAGTTGGCATTGCCAATACTAGTATATATGTTCGTCGGAAACCTTGCTAGTATTGGCAAGAAAAACGCAGACGGTTGTTTTTGTTTGTTTGTTTGTTTGTTTGTTTGTTTGTTTGTTTGTTTGTTTGTTTGTTTGTTTGTTTGTTTGTTTGTTTGTTTGTTTGTTTGTTTGTTTGTTTGTTTGTTTGTTTGTTTGTTGGGATTTAACGGCCTATCAACATATAAGGTCATTTAAGGCCGGGTCAATGGGTTTAGCACTAAATCCCATATATTACCTGTACAAGTACATGTTCAAGTACATCAAGTAGGATCAGTAATAATCTTACTACTTTTATTTTGGGCAATAACCCAATTCAACTCTCAGGTAACAAAAGAGTCAAGATCAAAACGTACCTGAGCGCCAAACCAGGCAAATCGTGATTCCTATAAGGAGGAACTACTACCGTTAATTTACGCCGTCGCGTTCGCCCGACCAACCACCC
This sequence comes from Conchocele bisecta, assembly GCA_029237695.1. Lineage (NCBI taxonomy): Eukaryota > Metazoa > Mollusca > Bivalvia > Lucinida > Thyasiridae > Conchocele > Conchocele bisecta. The sequence continues at coordinate 64,055,830 of CM055280.1, forward strand.
ACAACAGACGGTTGTGTATAACGAACATCCCAAAACGTCATTTGAGATTATACTTAGGGTGCCAACTATTAGGCACACACTGCTCTTTATAGGAATTAAATAAGTGTATGAGTATGTAACTATTCCGCCAGTGTTAAGTACTTTTAACATTACGAGTGTCCACTATGTAGATTTCACCTCGTATCAATCTGTAAATTACTGATAGAGACGCACGGTTGTATCAGGCTGTTTTTATATGCAAATCAGGCAGGACGCTTTTAAATTATTCACATATATTAAAACCTGCATAAATATGTTGCCGACATATTATAAAGTATGATCATTGCACATAAAAATAAATAGAAATAGTTCTTTCAGTTAGAAATTTAATGAAACAATATTATCGCCCCTGATATCAAGAGTGCCAATTACGTTTGATATATAAAAAAAGAAACAAGGCAAAGTCACGAAGGCCAGGTTTTTTCCAAGCATAGACACTTGGATAACATAATTATACCCACTTGTTGTAGACTAGATGGCCGCGGCCTGCATGTCGCGCCTTGGGGCGAGGCATGGACACTAACAAAATAGATATAGTAGATGGAAAAACTTTAACCAAAACACTTCAACCGGACACACGGACGTACGGATGGAAGTACGGACGGACGGACGGACGGACGTATGCCAAAATGCCGACGATATCGCGCTTTCCGCAAGCGGGCGCGATAATGATGATAAACACCTATGTGAAGTATCAAGGTAATGGGTGAAGCAGTTGCAGCGATATAGTACACGAAAAAACTTTAACAAAACAAGTAATTTGACCTTGACATTGGGCACAGGGGCCGCACGGTTGGGGGGGGGGGGTAGAATGATAAACACCCATGTAAAGTTTCAAGGTAATGGGCGAAGCAGTTGCAGAGATATAGTATAAGGAAAAACTTTTAACCAAAAAACTTTAACCAGACGTACGTTAAAAAGTTAATGTTGAAAATGGCTAAGTCAATTACGTGGAAATAATAGGTGAAGGTAAAACAAATAGTCACATGTTGGATAGTTGTATGTGGTGGGCATCCCTTGGTCATAGGTGGTACAGTACCAAAGAAATGGACGTAAACACGAAAACTTAACATTGTAAACGCGAAAAGTTAACATTGAAAATGGCTAAGTCGACTGCGCGGAAAAAATGGGTCAAGTTCAAAAAAAGGTAACATGTTGGATAGTGATATGTGGTGGGCACCCCTTGATTACAACAAAATGGCTGTGATAATGTAATAAATTCAGTATAATAAAAATAAATAAATTTATCCTAAAATTGAAAATTTCACCCTGAAAGTATACTTTGCTAGATAACTATACTTTGCAATGTTGGTGAAATATGCTACTTGTTTAATGGAAGGTAGATGATATACCTCGTCCTATAAAGGTCGTTTGACTCGTACAAGGAATAATATAAAATTAAATAATTAATTCCGAGTTCACTGGTTTCTTTTTCTTTAATGTTTCCCAACCGGTTTACCTACTTGTTGTGTGGGTCATGGGTGGTTCATACCAATAATATAATATATTATGTAACATTAACTTTGTGACAAAACACGACGTTGGGCAGATTTGGTAGCGTGATAACTGTCGCCGTGTTTCTTTCTTGAGGATCGCATTACCATCACCTGATATCCATTATTATGCAGTCAAGTGATAAGTTGATGATTTGATACTAAATCGTGCGAAAAGCAAGTTTATGACCATCAAATTTCCAATTAATTTCAAGACTTTTCGAAAATTCCACCGACCTCACTGTGTGTTTTGTGCATTATGTATTGCTTATACACAATCAAGAAGCTGCATTGAAATCACTGATTCTGAATATATTAGAGAGATGTTGATGCATTTATTTTGCCAAATTCAATACAAATCCCGGATATATATGTCATTATATAGCTGCGTGTCTAACTCCGTTTATAATAAAATGAGTGGCATTAAATGGCATATCATTCGCTAAGATTTACCAAGATAATAGATGGTAATATCGTTGGCATACACAAGGTTCATATTTAAGGTTATTTAGGAATCAAAGTGCAATGTACGCGAAGACTTCGCTGATATGTAGCCAGTTAAATCATGCGTTCACTATTTTGAATTCATTAGGACAACCGACGAAAAAGAGTGAAAATGTCAAAGAACGACAGTTAGGCGACAATGTACAGCGCCTTAAACATTTCTAAGTCATTGATGCTGCGAGAAACTAGTGCAAGTATCCTTGCTATAATATTTTGTCACGACACCATGGCCATAACGTCAAACATGTATTCACGTTCAGTGACGTAACAAGTACAAGACGTCAAGTCATGACGTCATAATAAGTGTACCGAGGTACAAGGCATCGCGTCTCATATTAGTGAAAGTTTCAGTAAGTTATCAGTTTCCGTTTTCTGTTCACACTTAATGTTAACTGACACCAGTAAACGTAAATGGGAGGACAAAATGTGGACTTTTACGGCAACGCTAGACAATTTGAAACGTCGTTTTTGCGACGTCGTTTACCGCTTTTCACGACGTTGTCATTAAGCCCGGTTTTCGTATGGCGCGGCCCATATGTTATCGTCGAACGATCTTAAAGGTGCATGCCCACTCAGTAGGCATAAATGGTAGGTTGCAGAGATATAGTACACAAAAAAACTTTAACAAACAAATTCAAAGTGATTTGACCTTGACATTGGGCACAGGGGCCGCACGGTTGGGGGTTAGAATGAAACAATGGATGATGATAAACACCCACGTGAAGTTTCAAGGTAATGGGCGAAGCAGTTGCAGAGATATAGTATAACGAAAATGTTTTAACCAAAAAACTTTAACCAAAAAACTTTAACCAGACGTACGTTAAAAAGTTAACGTTGAAAATGGCTAAGTCAATTACGTAGAAATAATAGGTGAGTGAGTGAGTGAATAGGGTTTAACGTCCGCTTTTCTGACATGGAGGTACAAGCCTCAGAGAGTCTACACGCAGACGGGTCAACGGGGTCGAGTCCCGTATCCACCTGTCCGAGGGGGGTAAATCCCAACTTCAGAACTCAATATTTACAATCAAAATATATATTCAGTCCTGAAATTAGAACAACCTGATCTGGTGCCAGGCCCTCGCCACACCAGCATCATTTATCCCATCCCCTAAAAGTAATAGGATTAGCGCTAATCTTACTTTTCAAATAATAGGTGAAGATAAAAAAATGGTCACATGTTGGATAGTTGTATGTGGTAGGCACCCCTTGGTTATGAAGCTGTGAAAGTTTGGTGGTCCTAGGTGGTACAGTACCAAAGAAATGGACTTAAACACGAAAACTTAACATTGTAAACGCGAAAACTTAACATTGAAAATGGCTAAGTTGACTGCGCGGAAAAAATGGGTCAAGTTAAAAAAAAGTAACATGTTGGATAGTGATCAGGCGCGTAGCTGCCTATATGCGAGTACGCGGCTGAATCCACATGATTCTGAGAAAACAAATAAAGCACCTCAGAACGCCCAGAATGCACCAGATTGCACCATTGTTTTCAAAATTTTCCGGGGGGGCATGCCCCCGGACCCCGCTAGCACAATTATGAATCCACATGGATAGAGGGCTAGCTACGCCCCTGGTGATATGTGGTGAGTACCCCTTGATTATGAAGCTGTGAAAGTTTGGTGGTCCTAGGTGGTACAGTAACAAAGAAATGGACTCAAACACGAAAACTTAACTTTGATTGTGGACGCCGCCCTCCGTCCGCCCACCCGGCTTTCACCAATCAAATAGCCTGGATTTTTTTGGAATGTAAGAAATAAACCGTACTCGATTCTTTGTGAAATGTACAAGTTAATGTAAAGAACCTTCAGTGCACCCATAAAACACATATGCCATCGAATTTGGTGCGCTACATATCATCAAAATCCGTCCGTTTGTTAGGAAGATTTTAATGAAAATCTACTGTATAAATGACGTCACAGATTACGTCATGTCGGAAAATCGGTTCGGAAACCACGTGATCGTACACCTTGTAATTGCATTTGAGAGTATAAGTACATGAAGTAATATGAAATTCAGAATATAATGAATTATATGTGGCTGTGAATATGTGGCTTATGGGACAAATCCAGATTCATTAGCACACTCCAGGCGCAGAAATAATTGCAGGGGGGTCTGTAATTAAAATTCGGCATAGCCGACCTCCGCGAAGGCGAAATCTTAAAGTAACGGGGGGTCTGGGGTCGTCCCCCAGGAAATTTGTAGATGCCAGATCGCCGCAGATGCGATTTCCTGACACCTAGGCCACGAAAAAAGTCATCAAACTATTCGAATATTGTAGATTTTCTTCTTCTTTTTTTTTGGCGGGAGCAGGGGGGGTCCGGACCACAGGCAATGTTGAATATCCCCCACCCACTTGAATTCATGTAGTATAACAGACTCTATCTATACAGATTGAATACAATGGAATTATTTTAGTAGCCCTGTGGTCCGGACCCCCTGGACACACCCCACCCCCCCCCCCCCCCCCAAACCGCCTACACTCTACATTATTCATGTAGCCTGATAATGATGCATACTGCGTGTTAGATGCATACTGTGTGTTTCAGTGATGGAATAGCGAACAGTGCAGATCCTGATCAGACTGTGTGATCTGGATCTACACTGGTCGCAAAGGGAAATGTGGCTGTGACTGGAGATTATGGGATTTGTGGCCAGTGTAGCTCCTGCTCAAACTAGATTGGTCAGTAAGCGAGGTACCCCTAAATATGTAAATATTTTCCAAGTGTGTGGGCTTGTGACATTGACTCTGGGCTTAGTGGGGGCGGTACGAACGTGAATTTGTCACAGGGTGGTAGAGGTCCATTGGAGCAATGCGTGTGTGAAATGCGAAGCAGATCCGAGCAAGGAAATAGAAGTTATAACCGATTTCTCTGATGTTAAGTTTTGTAAAGAGACTAAGTATGTGACCTTGACCTCGAGATCAGCGGGAATTTGTCACAGCATGATAGTAGAGCCTTAGAGGAATGCATGCATGAAATATTAAGAATGTTAGATGAAACAAATAGAAGTTATAACATATTTAGCTGATGTTAAGTTTTGTACAGTCTAAAAGAGACGACTAAGTATGTGACCTTGACCTTGGGATCAGCGGGGGCTGGACGGTCGTGGATTTGTCACAGCATGATAGTACAACCTTAGAGGAATGCACGAATGAAATATTCAGAACTTTCAATAAAGGAAATAGAAGTTATAACTTATTTCTCTGATGTTAAGTTTTGTAAAGAGACCAAGTGGTTGACCTTGACTTTGGGATCAGCGAGGGTTGGTAGTAGAGTCTGACAGGAATGCATGTGTGGAATATTAAGCATTTTAGATGAAGGAAATAGAAGTTATAACATATTTCTCTGATGTTAATTTAGTGACGGGTGCACACACGCACGGACGGACGGACGTGCGGACGGACAACCTGACTAGAGTATACCCCACCCCCCCCCCCCCCCCCCCAACCCCCCCCCCCCCCCCCCCCCCCCCCCAACAACTCGGCTTACGGAATACCCCCACGTGGGCCCAGGTACCCCTAAATATGTAAACATTTTTCAAGTGTGTGGTCTTATGACCTTGACTCTGGGGGCGGCTCGAACGTGAATTTGCATTTTAGATGAAGGAAATAGAAGTTATAACATATTTCTCTGATGTTAAGTTTGTAAAGAGACTAAGTATTTGAACTTGACCTTGGGATCAGCGGTGGTTGGACGGTCGTGGATTTGGCACATCTCGGTAGTAGAGCCTTACAGGAATGCATGTGTGAAATATTAAGCATTTTCGATGAAGGAAATAGAAGTTATAACATATTTCTCTGATGTTAAGTTTAGTGACGGACGGATGCACGCACGGACGGACAGACAGCCTGACTCCACAATACCCGCCCCCCCCCCCCCCCCCCACAACTCGTTGCGGGGGGGGGTGGGGGGGGGTGTATCCTTCAAATAGCACAGACCAATATGTATGCCAAAATATATTTAGCTTCAAACAGTATGTGGCTGTCAAAAGATATATGAGTTACAAAAAGTGTTCAAGATTGTTTGGTCCATCCTGTATTTTCTATAGAAAATAATATTATTTTCATAGACATAGTTGCTATATAGATCGTTACTTAGTTTGTTTCTTGGGGTTTAACGGCCTATCAACAGCTAAGATCATTTAAGGCCAGGTCAATGGGTTTAGTACTAAGTAAATCCCATGTATTACCTGTACAAGTACATGTTCAAGTACATGTACAAATGGGGGGGATCCCAAAATCAGAACTGAATATTTACAATCAAAAAACTATATATTCAACCCTGAAATCAGAATAATCCTGACCTGATGCCAGGTTCTCGCCACACCAGAATCACTTGGTCCCCTCCCAAAAGCAGTAGGATCAGTAATAATATTACTACTTTTATAATGGGCAATAACCCAATTCAACTCCTAGGTAACAAAAGAGCCAAAGATAAAAACGTACCCGAGGGCCAAACCAGGCAAATCGTGGGGCTTATGAGTTATGCGACCAGTGTATATCAATATCAGCCTGTGCATCCACACAGTCTGATCAGGATCTGCACTGTTCGCCATTCCATTTACGAAACACCTGTCTTGCTTCTAACAAGCAAAATAACTAGTTATCAGACTACAGGAGTGTGGTATTTGAGCAGGAGCTACACTGGTCCAGGGATTCCGCTGGGGAAAATAAAAAAATCCCCACTTCAAAAAAAATAAAACAATTGGCGATAAAAAATTACAATTTTTTTTTTTTTTTTTTTTTCGAAAATTGTAATTTTTTATCGCCAATTGTTTATTTTTATCGCCAATTACGAAATTTGATCAAATTAACTCTGAAACGGCAACTACACTACAGCCTGCGTTAATCTTGCCAATATTTTAATTTCAAAATAATTGTGCTTGAAATCAAACAGCTTAACCCTTAGACCGCTATCATAAATTTTGTGTCGTCTGCTGTTTATTTTCTATTTTCCATTTTTATCATCAAAAACATGCTTTGACAGCACATTAGAATAATTTACAACATGCTTTGACAGCACTTCAGAATCATTTCCGTGATTCTGAAGTGCTGTCAAACCATGTTTTATTGATAAATAAGGCAAGATATAAAAACAACAGTAGACGACAATTGTGGTGAGTAGCGGTCTAAGGGTTAATTTCAAAATACTTGTGATTGAAATCAAACAGCTTAATTGGCTGAGTCTGAGCTATGCCACAGTTCAGCCTCAGCCGCAAACTGCTTGACTGCGAGTTGAGTTAGCCAATGTACGTCGATATATGAGCAATATTAAAGCAGGCGGTTGTGTATGGGAGTAATTTGTGCTTTCTCCTCAACGTTTCACATTTGCTCTTGTCAAGCTGTGATTCTAAATACATGTACTACTGTCTGTTCCACGTCTTTGTGCCGACTAACTTTTGGCTATTTAACACATTAAATCTAAAATATATTTAAATGTAAGTACTTTTTCATCAATAACAAAACAAAAAAGTCACCCTCTCCAATGATTTGATGAAATTCCATCAAATGTGGATTTTATTGCGAAAAAAAGAAAAAATTGTTTTCGCAATATGGCGACTCAATTTCCAAAACTTTTTGTTTTTTTATCCTGAAGGAAATTGACTCAAAAACCTGGCGAGATAGCTTGAAAATGATGTAACTAAGAAAACAAATTAGATTTAGAAAATCGGTCCACAAAAAAAAAAAAAAAAAAATCTATTTTTAGCCCCCATGTTAAATTCCCATAGGAAAAAAAATGTTTGCAATAAAATCGATATTTTATAGAATTTCATAAAATAATATTTTTTGAGGAGGGTGACTTTTTTGTTATTGATGAAAAAGTACTTACTTTTAAATATGTTTTACATTTAATGTGTTTAATAGCCAAAAGTTCGTCGGCAGCAAAACGTGGAACAGACGGTAGTTATATATCTGTGACAGTAATTAATTTTTTCCACTGAAATACATTATTTTTCGAAATTTGCATCATAAAATAAGTGCATTACATGTTTATATTTGACGAGTAAAAATAAGCAGCATTTATATACTGTTTTTATTACATTATCAGTCATTATCTTGATGAAAAAATATTGTATTTCATTAAATTAAAAATATGTAATAATTTATGTGTACGTACATTGCACATTACTCCCTCGAAGAACACTTAACTAGAGACAAGTGTACAGTGCAACCACAACAGCCACCCATGGGAAGACGCAAAACTGGCTGTTGTAGAGAGGTGGCTGTCGTAGGGAGGTTAATGCTGAATTAAACTTTATTGTGCGCTGTTTATTTATTTTCTTCGATAATTCTCATGAAAAACATGCTTTGGCAACATTTTACAATCATTTCCAACAGAAATGTTGTCAAAACATGTTTTTTGTTGAGAAAGAAGGCAAAAGCAACAGCAGACGATAAGCTTCGTGCTCAGCAGTCTAAGGGTTAGATACAGAGGAAATCATCCATTTGGGATATAAAATAGCTGCTGTTATAGGGAGGGTGTTGTTGTAGAGAGGTGGCCGTTCGGCGAGGTTCACTGTACTTAGCAAATGTGATGAACTCGGCTACGGGTCACAAATACACAAAGGATGTGTAAAATAATGCTTGAGAATATGTCACAAAAAGAAAATAACATAGGGAAACATCAATTACTCAGCCTTTCAGGGCGCCAGATAAGCTGCGTATTTGCGTAAATACCCAATTAAAATTACCAAAAACCCAATTGAAATCAGAAGTATCGAGTATCAAAAAGCAATAACAAATTTGTGGTACCTTTATCATGCTGCAGAAAACAATAAACAGACCACAAATATAGCATATTTTTCTTATTTTCCATGAAAACACATCTTGGTATTTCATTAGAATTGTCTCCAAGGAGACAATTCTAACGAAATGCCAAGACATGTTTTCATTTCGAAGCAAACTATTCAATAATTGCTGTCTGTTGATGTGTAAACAGTAGTGTGATTTTATTTTACCAAATTAAAATATTGAAATACCCAATTGCTTCAGATATGATGGAGTGAAACTACTCAATTACTAATTCCTTATCTGGAGCACTGCTCAGTATTAATGTAAGTATTTAAGATACAAGAAAATGTTTGAAAAACATCTCGTCACAAAAACAATCATACAGAAACCGTATAACAATGTTTGAGAATATGATGATTTGGTGTCGTGAACAAAAACATTGGGAAACGGCAACTATTCAGTGTGTGTACGCATGTGGGCTGCCAGGTTTTGTTTATGAGAGAAAGCCTTGTCACATATAATACAATGGTACGGTAACTTGCCATGATGAATGCGCATGTGTGCGTTGTAACCGGACATTAGCATGAATGATGCATCACAGGCATCACACTTCAACGGCATTTCCCCAGTATGGATAGGCATGTGTGCGGTGAGACCAGACATTTCTGTGAATGGTTTGTTACAAATTTTGCAGCGAAACGGTAACTTTCCAGTATGGGTACGTGTGTGTTTGATGAGGTATTGCTTACGAGAAAATGCCTTGTCACAATCAGTGCATTTGTATGGAAGTTCACCAGTATGACTACACATATGGGCATTGAGAGTATGTCTATAAGCAACTGCTTTGCCGCAAATGTTACATTTGTACGGCAATTCTCCTGTATGAACTCGCATATGTTGGTTGAGATTACATCTCTGTGCGAAGGATAGTTCACAGACGTCACAGCGATGGGGCAATTCGCCAGTATGCATACGCATGTGTTTTGTGAGACTCGTCTTCTGTGCAAACAGCTTCTTACAAACATCACAGTGAAACGGCAGGTCCCTGGTGTGCGTAACCATATGTCTGGTAAGTGTATGTTTACGAGAGAATGCATTGTCACATAGATTACATTTGAATGGCATGCCTCCAGTATGGCTATACGTGTGTGCGGTGAGAAGGTGCCTATAAGAGAATGTTTTGTCGCAGACGCTACATTTGTAACATCTGTCACTGGTATGTACACGCATATGAGTGTTTAGCGTACCCGTCCGTGCGAATGATTTTCCACAGACGCTACAAGGAAACGGCAATTCCCCAGTATGTACTCGCATATGTGTGGTGAGGGCAGACTGCGATCTGAAAAGCCTCTCACAAATATCACACAACACTGCCATATCTGCCGTATATGTCCAGGATCAGGTCACGTGTTGTGTCACTGTTGATATTAAATCTAATGACAGTATCCAAGGTGCATGATCACGTGGTTATAACAACAACAACACTGGCTGAAAGTGTTGAAATCTTGCCCACTCCAAAGTAAGTATTTTTTTATATTGTCCTTATTACGTAACGGATTTTCATGAAATATGGCGCATCAAACGCGTCTTCTTGAGCTGCATTTGGTGGTCTCTGTACTTTGGCCCAAACTTCTGTTCTGTCGTTGTTGCGAAGAATCGATTTCCGTGTGAAATCGATTCTTCGCAAAAACGACATAAGTCTGTGCCAAACTCCCTGGACCACCAAATGCAGCTCATGAAGACGCGTTTGCTGCGTCATATTTCATCAAAATCCGTTGCATATTAAGGAAAATATCAAATAATACTTTGGAGTGGGCGACGTTGTTGTTGTTGTAACCACGTGATCATGCACCTTGGTATCACTTTTCCTGTGATTCTACTACTAGTATCGCCCTTACGTCGATTAGCGTAAAGGAATATCTAACTATGTCCCGGTCGGTTCATGTGTCGATCACATCAATATGGTCAGCAAATCCACACTTGCTGTCTCGTCTGTGGGAGAATTCCGCTACATCTAGTCGCCCAGAACAAATCATCATTGGTCTACCGGTAATCTGAAAGATAGATCAATGAACATTACACGAGAGGCATGATACATGCCGAACATGACTATGACTTTATGCTGCGATTGTTATGTTTCAGTACTTCATTTGAGAATAGCTATAGTGGGGCTTTTGTTGCATTTTGGTTTATTTTTATGCATTTCATATACTGTTGCTTTGACAGCGCATCGCGGGTCATGGAGTGCAGGTGTTACCGTGTTGAAGGCTAATCAGCCTGCGCTGTGCACGTTTCTTGTGTCTATCATGTTGCATTGCATTTAGTTTCTTCTTTACACATGTTCAAGTGTCTCCTTCGGCTAATGCGCAATTCACGTCAAATTTAGCCTTGCGTATGTCATAATAAAATATGTGGATTTTGGAATAAACAAGCTGATTAATTGCTACACTGTGTCACAATTTTAACACATTCCGATAGTTTGGTAAAAAGTTATTCCGAATATAATTCCAGCACAAAAATATTTACACAATTTCCTAACATTTGATTGGCCCATAGCAAATCTCTGTCCAAAATTTATATCCCAGTAAACTCCCACGCCGAACTACTTTCCGTAACCGTGAGGCGCAGTTAAAATAATTCTTAAGAAAACAGAAAATAAACACATTTTCTTGATGAATTTATTTCAAATGCTGGAATTATAAGGAATGAATGGCCTTTTTGTGGAATTTATCGGGGATATAAACTTGGAAAAGTCGCGGGAATATTGGACGAGGCCTTAAAAAAATTACAATTTTCAAAAAAAAAATAAAATTGTTTTTGATTTTTTTCTCTCGAAAATTGTAATTTTTTATCGCTTCGTCCAGTATTCCCGCGACTTTTCCAAGTTTAAACCCCGATAAATTCCACAACAATGCCATTCATACCTATAGTAAAAACAACAATTACAACCGAGAGAACGGATTAGAGTGGCGCAAGAAAATATCACCCATTCAATCTGCAACCAGCGTATGTAAGGGTTGGCCAAAGCCCACACTGTATTTGAGCCATAAATCATTAATGACACACGTCTATGTTTTTCGTTTCCAAATCCATGTTGCGTTAAAGATCGCTAAAGTTGGGTGCAACCGCAGACAAGATATACAGTGTGTGCCATTGGGTACATGAATATCCGCGCAATCTGGTCAGAGCCTACACGCCGGTCGTTATGGTCGCTTTGGCAGCAATAATCAATCCGAAATTAACTCAACTAAAATACTGTAATCATGTACTTAAATTATCGCCTGTACATATACAACGTTAACATGTAGCATACATGTATACATCTCCAAAGGAGCGGGAGGGGAGATGGATCATGTTTTATACTGACATATCCGCATAGGATATGTATATCAGTGATATGTAACATCTGATGATGTAAGCCGTTGCACACACAATTAGTCTATGTTTGAGGGTGTATTTGTGGCATATTTTTGGGGCATTTTAGTATAATAAATATATTACAAGCAGGCGCGGATCCAGGATTTCGGGTTAGGGGGGGCGTAACTATTTTGCAATACTTGACTATATTATCGAACGCGCTAGGGGGTCCGGGGGCTACATCGCATTTCCTGCGTTCTGGCGCATTTTGGATAAAAAAAAAAAAACAATAAACTCACAACGCGAACGTAGAAACGTGCCCTGTAACTTGTAAAAAAATCTTTACTCGGCGAATTTTAGGGGGGGCGCGCGCCGGGTCCGCCCCCCCCCCCCTGAATCCGCCCTTGACAAGTATCCAAAAAAGGGCGGAAAGTAATATAGATCAGGGTCTACACTGATACGTGAAATAGGTTATACATGTAACAACATATGATAACTTAATGAAATGCATACATGTACACTGAAATGTTTGATGGTGTATTTGTGTCATTTTTATATGCCCTAAACTATAATTGTACATATTTCCCATGTGTTGATGATTTTTACAGTATCTGACTACGACACAATATGTTTTAATTGAAATTATGGCCAATTTAACTACTTTTTTTCACTACATAATTATGTCAGGGCCGTAGCGGCCACCACGGCAGCACAGCGCTGCCGTGGCATTATTTTGGCCCGTTTTTTTCGTCAGCTTCATGCGTTGAACATCCAATAACAACACAATAAGCATGTTACGACATTTGTAAACGGTGGCAAAAATTTAAATGTAAGCATAATCCATGCTCTGACGGTGACTTTAGAATGTAAGAAATGCGATTTTGAGGGTCTAAGCGGAATTGTTCCCGCTAAAAAGGCTGCCATGGCATTATTTTACACACCGCTACGGGCCTGTATGTCTCTTATATCATGTTTTGTGTCAATATATGACTTACACTACTATCTGACACTATGTAGGGTATATAGTATATACATTTGTGTTATATTTACATGTATCTGTATTTAGACTGTATTCGGGTGTATTTGGGCGTTTCGTGTGACCCTCACTGTCACAAACGGCTTTGAACTGCGTTGAATATTCAGGAAAGTTTGACTGAATATGGAGATGGTAATGCCATATACCTTGCGGGTATTATGTGCACTTTCTCATGCTCATAATACCGGCAAGGGGCGTGCAAGCATTACAGTGGATATACCTAGGTTCTGGATAATAAGCCTTCGTTGTCCAGTTACTAGAGCTATGCACATATAAAAACAATTAATCAAAACTTTTTAAAACAATAAACTTATCGTAAAAGTGATGTGAAACCAGATTTATCTAAAAATCGCGCTTGTTTCCATGTCGTCCATTTTGTTAACGTATCATCCAGGCGCTTGTAGAAAATAGACTGTGACCTTAGAGTCTGGATTTTTGTTGTCGGATTATACTCATCCTGTATTGCGGCGCACCATCGGATCAGTGTAAAAAATGGTTATCTAAATTATCAGAGGAGTGTACAGTAAACAATTTTCCACCATTTCCTTTGCCAGTCATAAATGACAATAATATTATCACAAGGCTAATAATCATAATGCAAGATGCTTTCAGATCACATTTAATTTTCAGTTGTGGTACATGCTATTTTACCATATTCATTATGGTGCACACTACAGGCAGGATTTATACAAACAACACGATAATAACAATCTAAAAACTGTAGACTATTATTTTGAGCATTTTTATAATCAACAGAACAATACATTATATTAAAAACACAGAGTTTATATCTACATCTGTGTAATCAAATATAATTCTGTGTTAGTTTTTTTTATTGTTTTTCATATAAGACCCCCCAGTATAATGAGAAGCTCTATTCTGGTAATTTGACAGCTACCAGTCTGTGTTTACATGACATTGACTTCTCAAAATGGCTAAAGAATCCAGTGACGCAGACTGACAGAACCATGCTTTGTAAATCTTTTTGAATAATGATGTTTATGAGTGGACAAAAGTGGGAATAGTTGAAATACAACAGTTTGAAGGTATTCTAAAAAAAATGATTAAAACCTTATATGACCAAGAGCGATGTGGAACATTTTTCTCCATTTGACAGATAAGTGTCTTCTGCAAAAAATGTCCGGGAAAAATATCGTGTAATTTTCTGTGAATAGTGACAAATGCGGTTTACGAAAATTCCCGACGCGAGGGTAATCCCGACAAATGGTTACGCTACTGTATGTATAGATATAAATTTGTTTGGAAAGCCTTAGGAGCGCAGAATTAGCCGACACCATTGTACATTAAAAGGTCCATAAAAAGACGCTATCACCCTGTTACGTCACCTTTGTAATTACTTGGACTAGACAAAAGCGCCAAAATCACGATTTATTTACTTGTGTCCAATCGTATAAATTGCTTGTCGAGAATAAGAAAAGCAAATGGCCAAGTAGCACAGACAGGGGGGGTAACTGACGGTATTGAGTCAACTCGCCACTAGGACAACTCGCACAATTCCATTAGTCAACTGGCCCACCACAAGACACAGTAGCCGCGGAAAAAACATAAGTCAACTCACTCAGTATACAAAATATAACCAAGAACATATAATGGGACCCCCAATCATCATATGATTCAAAAAAAATTGTTTCCTAAATGTCATGGAATATACATGCATGTACAACAAATATGTGAGCATTGCCTGGTTGTTTATTTGATATCACACTATTTGATACTCGTTGACTGATATAATTAGAAACTCGGTTTATCCCTGATTCATATAAAATCAGTAAACATATTTAATAAGTATCATATTTTCAATCATTAACATGATTAATAAAAACTTACCTGAATGTCCATGTGGGTCGAAAACAGTTTTGAAAGCTGTTACGCGTGGACTGGAAATTGTTTCATCCAATACAAGTGATAATGATACATGATAACTAATGGGATTTGACCGAAAGCAAATCATCTCCCAAAATGGTTGGTGTTTTCCACATGCCGTCTCACCAAAGATGTACGTACATGTGTATATATATGGGTGTGACAGGAGGAATGGGAGTTATGTGTTTTGCGACCAGTGTAGATCCAGATCGGTTTGTGCATCCGCACAGCCTGATCAGCATCTACACTGTTCGCCATTACATCAATGAAACACCCATCACTCTTCTAACAAGCATCATGAATCATTATCAGGTTAAATGGGTGTGCTATTTGATCAGGAGTTACACTGATCACAAACATCATATAATAAGTCCCATGTTTTGTTTGTTTGTGTATTGCTGTTTAATGACCTATCAACAGATATCGTCATGTCAGGCCGGGCAAACGAGTTGGAACCCGTTTTAACCTGCTGCATTGGGGGGTGAGGGGATCCCAACATCAGAACGGAATATTTACATCCAGAAAAAATATATTCAGCTCTCTGAAATTAGAATTCCTGACCTGGTGCCAGGTCAATACCACACCAAAGTCACTTACACCCTACCCTAAAATAACATTACGAAAAATCGCAATACTCAAATAATGGGTATAACCAGATTCAACTGTCCCATACAAAATGCCAAAGACGTATGTGAGGGCCAAACCAGGTCTCCAGTTGGAAATCCGGTAAGGAGAACCCCAATCGTTAAATTACCCATCATCTGCCACCCACGCCCCATTTTTGATAATCACAAAAACGATGCATTATAATTTAAAGGTACATGCCCACTCAGTAGGCACAAACTGTTCTTTGTACGTGTATAATTATGTCATTATTCCACCAGTTCTAAAATTTACCCCACGTATTGATGGACATTATTATATCACACGTAAATGTTCACACTGATATCGGGGGGGGTCGATGAGTGAGTGAGTGAGTGAATAGGGTTTAACGTCCGCTTTTCTGACATAGAGGTACAAGCCTCAGGGAGTCTACACGCAGACGGGTCAACGGGGTCGAGTCCCGTATCCACCTGTCCAAGGGGGGTAAATCCCAACTTCAGAACTCAATATTTACAATCAAAATATATATTCAGTCCTGAAATTAGAACAACCTGATCTGGTGCCAGGCCCTCGCCACACCAGCATCATTTATCCCATCCCCTAAAAGTAATAGGATTAGCGCTAATCTTACTTTCATATATGGGGCATAGCCCGACTCAACTCTCACATACAAGAAAGCCAAAAATGCACATGAGGGCCAAATCCGGTATAGTGGGTTCCGGAAAGTATGAACTCAATCGTTAAGCCAGTTTAGTCGCCTTTTACGACAAGCAATGGCTACTGCAGCACTATTCTCAGGATCAGTTGATCCCGCCCCGGTGCCTGCACGGGGCGGGGGGTCGATGAAAATATAATTATGTATATTAAAGGTACATGCCCACTCAGTAGGCACAAAATGTTCTTTATAGGAATTAAATAAGTGTATAATTCTGTGTAATTCTGCCCGCTATACAGATATAATAATTTAGTAATATTTATGTTATTGATAGTGATGCGCGGTGGTATCGGGCTATTTTCATATGCAAATGAGGCATGATATTTTTTAATTATTTATACTAATTAAATGCGTCACCTGAAAAAATAATAATTTCGACAGATTATAAAGTATGATCATTGCACATCATAAAATAAATACAGACAATAAATAGTAATGTCCGCTAGTAAATATCTGTATTTACATGTAATTAGTATAAATAATTAAAAAATCATCATGCCTCATTTGCATATGAAAATAGCCGGATACCACCGCGAGTCACTATCAGCAAAATATGTATTACTAAATGATTATATCTGTATAGCGGGCACTTGTAATGTTTAAAACTGGTGGAATAGTGACACAATTATACACTTATTTAATTCCTATAAAGAAAAGTTGTTGCCTACTGAGTGGACTTGTACCTTTAAACTAATCTATTTAATGGAAACAGCTTTCTAAATGTGATCGTGTCAAATTATTTCACATAAAAAACTAAACTTTATTTCATAAATATTCCTTAAAGGTCACATTACAAACTATCACTTATTTTCTTCAAAACGCGCTAAAAACAACAACGGCGACCCTAATAACCGATTTCCGGTTCGTTTGTATTTTTCGTGACATTGAGATTTCTCATATCACACCTTATCCGACACCTATACAGAGCCATGCAATGAATTGGTCATCGCTTATCTCTCCTGTAACTGCGACCTACTGGCGCGAGGTGGCGCTGTAAAAATAACCGCTATGACGTAGCAGTAGAACAGCTTACCTGATTGGTGGATGAAGGCTTCTTATATAATATCGTTTGGATTTACGGAAATCGTGTATTTGTTGCATACTTTCTTCGTTTTTGTCGTTTAATATATACGTTAATCGTAATTTTTTCCTTCGCCTAGTTATACTTGGATTATGTAAACGTTGGTTGCAATGATCGGCAACGACTATCTGTGCGGAAGACGGTTGTAATTCACGGTCAAACAGCCAGAATCAGAAAGAAAATATGAAATTAAATGTTATATTTTCTTTTTACAAAATGCTAATCTCCAACATTTCGTAAATTGATTCTGCATTGCTTTGCAAAATGTTACTTCAGCATACTTGTGCTTCAATTTCGAGTTGAAATAATCAGTGACACGCGTGTGTAGCTATGTTCGAACGGATTCCGCCGGAGGTCATTAATATATACAACTTATCCGATGATTTGACCGCAGGCAAATAGGGAAGTGGATCTTGGGACAGGTGTATTCTGAATTCAACGAAGCCACACCTATTCTATGCTGATTGGTTAAATCCATTTTGTTTATCTGTCCTAGTCAGTGACAGACGTGTGAAGCTACGCTCAAACGGATGTCAACAATAATGCGGCAGAAGTATATTGAATCCGCGAGGCCACACCTATGCCAAGCTGATTGGTTGAGTCCAATTTGACAATCATGGTAGAATGAAGTGTTTGTTTTTATATATTGCAGGACTAAAATTGTGTAACTTGAAAGTCCACTTGCTTATTTTACCTTAAATACTGTTTTAGAATAATAAAATATAACTAAACCACATATTTTGTTCGTCGACAGATAAAAATAATTAAAAGTATATATTCAATGTTCACATGTACAGTAAATTCTTTATTATTTCTAATCTATTTTCCTAATGACTTGTTTCAAATAAATAGAAAATGTTTGGACTTGATTTTAAAAACTAAAGATGTTTTCCAGAAGAAAATCGTTGTTTTGTCAAATGGGGGTTACGTCGAAGCTTGGTCCTATATATGGCTGTGACTGGATAAATGGGGTTTGTGTGAGTTGTGACTAGTGTAGGTCCTAATCAAATATAACACTCATGTAGTCTAAATACGAATGTACTGGCTGAACTGGATCTACATCGGGCGCAAACGCCCTATAAGCCCCGTGTTGTGTTTGGCTTATTACACCTTCCCAGTCGCAGTGTACAGCGGATGTTGACACAATCTTCAAACAACACCCCACCCCCGTGGCAATTAGAGCGACTGATTTTCCCACTGCTGTCACCCCGGGTTTTCCTTAATTGACCCCACGTACAGTATTGTTTCACTCTACACCGACGTATGTGAAGTTGTCATTACTTGCCGGAGGAGGTGGTTTTCCCCGGGTACTCCGGTTTCCCCACCATTCATCTCACGGAGTAATGTAGAATAGTCCGGAATTGGCCGCCCGCATTACTCTTATTAAACATTATTGACTGTAATATGCATCGTCTGAAATCAAATTTAACATTTTGGACCATGACCGGCGGTATGGTATGAGCCACTCACTAATATATGGGCAATTGCCATACCGCCGTGTATTATCTTCTCTTTTTCTTTCGTCTTCAGAATATGTGAAAGACATTGTCATATAACCAAATAATAAGAGATAAACGTCACACCTGAACTCGAATAATAGCAAATCGTTTATAACGATAAGCCGCGAAACGACAGTAGCTGGGCCCGAAAACATATTACATCATACTTTGCATAACCAAATATCGATCATTCCCAGCCTGATATGTTATGCCCTGACCAATCGTGAAATATCATCATTATATAGGATAACACTGTTACGGCTGAATCTACATATATCACATGCACTCACACTCAGCCTTTTTCACGGTCTTACATACCGGCTTCGTGCGATAGGAGAATGAACTAGCTAGGTTAAATTAACCGCCTCATTGCCTCCTTCATTTAATGCACATACTTCGACTGTATGGCAGATATTAGTAAATTCGGAAACAAACGGGCCAACGGGCATTGGCCTGCCACTTTTGGGTTCAAATGCCCGGGTTTGGAAGGTCCTAGAGCCAATTCCTACCCTTAAATATAAGAAAAAAAATATTGTTTCATTGTAAGTGGACAATGGCCTACAAGAATGACGTTAGGACAGTTTGACCAGCATAGCACCAGATCCATCTATGCACCCGACAGCTCTGATAAGTGTCTACTCTGTTGCCCGTCTGATTTAGCATTATATATAAGTACTATCGGGTAAAACATAGATTGTAACCCAACGATGTAAATAAATGCATATACAGACTGGTATCCTACAGCTGTTGAAAATTGTACAGTATGTCCATTTTGTCACCCACTGTCGCATTTCAGTATGTAGTTTGTAACTAGGTCATTCTTATATTTTTACAGTACGCAGGGGGGGGGGGGGGGGGGGGGGGGGGGGGGGGGGGGGGAGGGTGCGTACGCAGGGTGGGGGTGCGTACGCACCCCCCTAAATTCGCCGAGGTCCGCTATTTTTCAAACAGTAATCTCAACAAATCTTGAAATGCATTAATATACAGGTAATTTGCATGAAAATTTCACCATTTACCACCGTTGAAATCCGAATTTAAATGACTTAAAATGCAGGAGAGTGCATTTCAGGCCATCTAAGTTTAAAAAAATTCAGGGGGAGCATGCCCCGGACCCCCATAGAGTACTCGCTCCATTACGTGGGCCTCGCCCCTGACGCACCCCCCAATAGAAAATCCTGCGTACGGGCCTGGTACAGTACAGTCCCATATATTTATATCAGCGGTCTAATACACTTCTAAGTAGTTTGTTGAACTATTACGTGTAATAATCGTATTATGCATACATTTCGGAAGTTCTACTGATACGTCATATACCCACGTGACAGCAAAGGGAAATAACTGTGGTAAGCATAATAAGGGGAAGTTAGTCATGCAGTGACGGCTGGAAAAACTGGTTGTCCGGAATATGAAATTCGTAAAAGAACGGCACATACTGGTCGGATTACTGTAAAATTTGTTTTATTTGATATATAAATGATGAATACATAAGTGTATCGCGAATACAGAAGATTGTTATATCTCCTTTAATTATTGTACATGTATATGTCTCCCCTGTTTATCACAATTCCTGAAAGTATATACATGTACTTTAATATAACGCAAACTGAATGGAATTTGATCAAATTACATGGTGTGATTAGTTCATATAGGTCATTGGCAGTGCATGAAGGGAAATACCACATATTGACTATATGAGGCATTACCTGAGGCAGAGTACCATTAACCATTAAAAGGTGGTAACCGAAATTGTCGTCTGCTGTTGTCTCATATTTTGTCTTTTTTCTCAATAAAAACATGGTTCAACAGCACTTTAGAATCATTTCCATTGGAAATGATTCTAAAGTACTGACAAATCAAGTTTTTGACGAGTAAAATGGCAAATAAAACAGAAACAGCAGACGACAAAATTTCATTCAGCATTGTAACGTTGTTTTTGTCTATTGTTGTCCAAACTGGCACTGCATTATCTCCCTTTTCACATCTTGGAATGTTGTCATGTTTGATGAAGTAATATCATTGAGCCACAATCTGACAAAACCGGCCTTATTACACGTGGGGTTGTGTTTGGAGAAATGGGGCTAATCAGTTTTGTGACCAGTTTAGCTCCTGATTGAAAAGCACACTCCTGTAGCCTGATAATAATTGCCTGTTAAAAGCATGACGTGGTATCCCGTTGATGGATGGCGAACAGTGCAGATCCTGATCATACTGTGCGGATGCACAGGGTGATCTGGATCTACACTGGTCACAAAACCCATAAACATATTACAAGCATGACGGGGGTTTCATTGAAGGAATTGCGAACAGTGCAGATCCTGATCAGACTGTGCGGATGCACAGTCTGATCTGGATCTACACTGGTCGCAACACCCATAAGCCCCAGTTCTCCAGTCACAGCCACATATCTGTATTTTGAATGAAGAATATTTATATATTGAACAACGATCTGACAAAATGTCTTATTACATATGCGGTTGTGACTGGAGAAATGGGGCTTATGGGTTTTTTGTGACCAGTGTAGCTCCTGATTAAATAGCACACTCCTGTAGCATAATAATTATCTATATTGCTTGTTCAAACCATGGCAGGTGTTTCATTGATGGAATGGCGAACAGTGCAGATCCTGATCAGACTGAGTAAGCACAGTCTACAGTGGTCACAAAACCCATAGGCCCCATTTCTCCAGTCACACCTCACAGATGTTTCCCTTTTTCTCCTGTGTATCTCCAGATTCCAGTAAATAGCATAATCACATAGATAAATATGTTGATTTATTTAATGGCGATTAATAATATCTTTTCAACAGCGAATTATTTAACCCTAAGACCGCTATCTTATTTTGTCGTCGGCCGTTTATTTTCTATTTTCCATTTTTATCATCAAAAACATGCTTTGACAGCACTTTAGAATAAATCCATTGGAAATGATTCTGAAGTGCTGTCAAACCATGTTTTTATTGAGAAATAAGGCAAGATATAAAAGCAACAGCAGACGACAATTGTTGTGAACAGCGGTCTAAGGGTTAAGGTCATTTCAGGATTGGTTAAGGAGATCAAATCCCGTATGATCTGTACGGATGGTAGGAAAAGTCCAAAGATACAGAGCTCCAGATAAGATGCGTATTGGCATAGTTTATGCACATACTTTAGCAGAATACGCATTGATTATCAAAAAGATTACAAAATACTCACAGCAATGTGAAAATATGCATTGATTTTCAATTTGAGTAAATACTGTAACAAAGTTGAAAATTTACACAGTTGAGCTGCAAACAGCAATCAGTGATTGCTTTTTGCAGCTCACATGTGAATTTTTAAATTTGATTTATTTTTTATCATTTGTTGCCTATTGAATAAGGAAGAAAATCAACAATACATTTGTAAAAGTAAAATACGCATTGAATTTGAAATATGGTGAAATAATACTCTGGAATAAATTGGATTATCGCTAGTCGTACTACTCTTACAATTCATTATTGGTATTACCGGATTCAACTTGTGTACTAAAAAGCCAAAAATGGAATTATACCCCATCATTAAAGCATGCTACTAATCTGCAGCCCACAAGCAGAAAGATAACTATTATTTTCACACTTTCAACATTTTCTTATAACTATTATTTTCACCCTTTCAACATTTTCTTGGGACCCACATTTAGGTGAGATAAGCAGTGCTCGCATGTCCTACAAGTGAAGTATGAATATATGTGGCTGTGGCTGAATAAATGGGGCTTATGGGTTATACGACTACGGTCTGTTCCACGTTTTGCTGCCGATGATATTTTGGCCATTACACACATTAAATCTTAAAAATATTTAAATGTACCGTAAGTACTTTTTCATCAATAACAAAAAGTCACCCTCCCCAAAAAAAAATTATTTGATGAAAATCCATCAAATATTGATTTTATTTTAACACGGGGGCTGAAAATAGATCTTTCTAAATATTTTGTTAATTTCCCATAGGACATTTTTTTTTTCGCTATAAATTTTTTTTGGGGAGGGTGACTTTTTTGTTATTGATGAAAAAGTACTTACATTTAAATATTTTTAAGATTTAATGTGTTTAATGGTCAACAGTTCTAGGCTTCTAATGTATATTTTTGATCCTTATCAGTAGCCGATTTCATCAAAATTGCAAAGTATACTTATCTAGCAAAGTATACTTTGAAGGAGTAATCATTTATTTTCCCCGAAATGCATTATTTCATATAGAACTAACCACTGCATATATTTGATGATTGAAAGTATGCAGAATTATTAAACTGAATTTATTACATTATCACAGCCAAAATGGCTGTGATAATGTAATAAATTCAGTATAATAAAAAATTAATAAATTTATCCTTAAATTGAAAATTTCTCCCTCAAAGTATACTTTGCTAGATAAGTATACTTCGCAATGTTAGTGAAATGAGCTACTGGTCTCAGGCGTGTGCTAGATGATCGGAAGATTGAATAGCTGAAAATGCCATAAGCCCCATTTCTCCGGTCACAGACACATCCCCTTGGTGAATACGCCCCTTGTCACACATATTACGAGAGTGAGGTTTTTCCATGAGAAGCTTTTGAATAATTGTATCAGCATCTTCCTTGTGACAAGCATGCAAGTGTCTCGTCACATCCACTCTGCGTGAAAATGCCTTGCCACACACATCGCACGTATGTGGTTTTTCACCTGTATGCGTGCGCGTATGTCTGGTCAAATCACCGCTCTGTGCGAATGTCGATCCACAGACTCCACAAATGAACGGACGAACACCTGAATGTATACGGTTGTGAGTGGTTAAATGAGCTTTTTGTGAGAAGGACTTGTTACACGAGTCACAGGGAAATATCTTTTCCCCTGTATGTGTACGAAGATGACAGGTTAGATGGCCTTTCTGCAGGAATTCCTTGTCACAAATCCCGCATGGATATGGTCTGTCCCCAGTGTGGCCACGTTGATGGGTGACCAAGTTGCCTTTCTGTGTGAACTGGCGGCCGCAAAATTCACAAGAGAATGGCTTTTCACCAGTATGGCTTAGCATGTGGTTCTGTAACTTCCACTTGTCAGAGAGGGTCATGGTGCATACTGAACATACGTGTGATGTTCTACCTCTGCGACGATTACTGTTGTGTTCGCGCTTGTGTCTGGCCAGCATACGTTTGCTGTTGAACATCTCATCACAAACAAAACAGGTGTGTATTCTTTTTGTGGGCATTCTTCCATTTATTGACCTTTTCTGCTTATCCGTCTCTAATTCCTGAAATGTATAAACATACATGTGCAGGGATTCCGCTGGCGATCGCCACTTTCGCAATTGGCGATAAAAATAAACAATTGGCGATAAAAAATTACAATTTTGGAGAAAAAAAAAAAAATTCTCGAAAATTGTAATTTTTTATCGCCAATTGTTTTATTTTTTTTGAAGTGGCGATTTTTTTATTTTCTCCAGCGGAATTCCTGCATGTGACTGATAATCAGATACGCATCACAGCAAAAATGTCTTAATACTAAGATTCTAGCCAGTGTATATAGATATCATGCGTTCTTATAAATAGGTTACCCAGGGCTCCAGATAAGGAATTAGTAATTGAGTATTTTCACTCCATCATTTCTGAAGCAATTGGGGGGTATTTCAAAATTTTAATTGGGTAAAATAAAATCACACTACTGTTTACACATCAACAGACAGCAATTATTGAATTAGTTTGCTTTGAAATGAAAACATATATTGGCATTTCAAGACAATTTAAATGTGTTTTCATGGAAAATAAGAAAAATATGCTATATTTGTGGTCTGTTTATTGTTTTCTGCAGCATGGTAAAGGTACCACAAAATTGTTATTGCTTTTTGATTCTCGCTACTTCGGATTTCAATTGTGGTTTTCGGCAATTTTAATTGGGTATTTACGCAAATATCAGCTTATCTGGAGCTGTTACCAAACTTAAAGTACAGAAAATCGAAAAACACTTTGTGAACATCTGCACAAGAGTTGGCGGTGATTGCTGGTTGGACATCACATTGTTTAGGTTAACCCATTTCAGCCTAAGGATACTATGATTTTTGTTGAAAAAATCTCATTATTTTGTTCATTCATCGATAAAGGTATATGTTGTTACCACTCATTTGAACCGTCTCGTCGAGTGGTTACAACATATACTTTCGAAAGGAAATAAAGAAAATAGGGATTTTTTTCTCTCAAAAGGTTCATACTACTAAAAGTGTATCCCGTCTGTAATGGGTTAAACTATTAAACCGACATATTCCTAAAATTTTAACGTAAAATATTGAATCATACGACACGCAGTGATTTGTTTGGCTAATGGAAAATGACGTCAGTCTCCAGTAACCAACCAAACCACTGCGTGCACATGATTGAAATATTTTCAAAGATGGCAGCTAATATTTATTGATAATGAGGAAGTGAATGTGTTTGATTTTAAAAAGCAAATTTATGTTAGTGCGACACATTTTTGGTAGTTTACACTCAAAATCTTTTGAATTTTGTTGTTAATGTACATGATGTATTAGCAACTGTAAAATCTATCCCACCCGAAACAGCGGTTTCGACACTACAGGGATCCTCCATATTATCGGACAAAACTGGCAGTTTCTTTACTATATATTTCTTAAAATAGCATACAATTTTCACAGCACAATCGTCGGTTCTTGCTTTCTCAACGCATGTAAACTATTTAGCAAAATGTGCCATCTTTCTCACTTAAAATTGGGTCAGATCATCAGTCATAAGATTGCCCCAAAATTAACATCGACAATCAGTTATCCGGACAAACGTATATTCGTCTTATAACTTCTATTTTCACCTTGAAATCACCAATGTTATTGCCTGTAAACCAGTGAAAACAGCATTGTGTAGTTCTGCAGAAATCGAAATCACCAGTCGCTTCTTGGAAAACACCGTATTTATAGAATTTATTTATAGAACAACTCTGAAATGACGTAATGGGCGCGCTCGATTGCGCAACTTTAGACGTTGTAAACAATTTGTGGACATAGTTGAGGAATGTTTTCAGCAAATTTGACTAAATGTTTACCTTGGCGATATATTATTCACACTGGGATGGAAACATCAAGCACCTGAGTGACTTAGATGTGCTGCAAAATTGGATCAAATGAATGCGCATAATTAATAGGTATTTCCAATTGTCCGATAAACTGATTGTCCGGGTAACTGGTATGACCCCTGTATGCTAGTGGATCAAATGAATGCGCATAATTAATAGGTATTTCCATTTGTCTGATAAACTGATTGTCCGGGTAACTGGTATGACCCCTATATGCTAGTTTTGTACGGTAACAGTACCTTTCTAAAAATCTTCAGACCCGGACACATTTGAATTGTTTAGAAAGGTGTTTCATGTGTATACAAACAATCATTGACCATCCAAGACAGGCTAGTAGAATCACCTGTGGTCAAAAGTTAAACATACCAGTGGCGGATACAGGGGGCTCCACCCCCTCCCTTCAGAAATCGAGATTTTGTTTAGATTTTTTTACGAAATATTGAGCGTAGAATGCATGAAATGACTTCCTCAATTCAAAATTTTTCCTGGGTGCATGCCCCCGGACCCCCCTAGCCAACTCCCTCGCACCGCTCAGTCGATACCTCGTTCAAGTTCCATGTGGGCCCCCCCCCCCCCCCCTTGGCCAAATCCTGGAT
>CM055280.1:64082936-64132813 GCA_029237695.1 Conchocele bisecta
TGTTTGAGTCCATTTCTTTGTTACTGTACCACCTAGGACCACAAACTTTCACAGCTTCATAATCAAGGGATACCAACCACATATCACTATCCAACATGTTACTTTTTTTTTTAACTTCAATGTTAAGTTTTTTTACCACCAAACTTTCACAGCTTCATAATCAAGGGGTACCCACCACATATCACTATCCAACATGTTACTTTTTTTTTTTAACTTCACCCATTTTTTCCGCGCAGTCGACTTAGCCATTTTCAATGTTAAAGGCCCAACAATCGGTGCCCTGGTACCGAATTTTGTAGGAGGGGCATATCCAATTACTGATAGCATCCCTAGCCTGTCAGTTATACACTGGCTTTATAAATAGAATGCATAAACAGCAGCACATGTTTGTCGTCTGCTCCCAATGTAGAACAGTGAGGGGGCTGCTGGATAGCCAGTGTAGGTCTTTCATACTGACCAGTATCTAGATATATGGTATGTAGGTTTGTTATCAAACGTGTGGTCCCATAAAACACACAAATGATACAATATATACCAGTCCCTATAATAGTGTCTGTATGTTTTAGTTGTGCAGGAAAATGATTGAGAATTTACTAAAAGTGTTAAAACTTCTATAGTATTTTGCTGCTAACTATTTCAAAGCAAAGAGTATTCTGATGCTATTATATAAATTATTAAAAATAGAAACACGTAACATTTAATGAAACACCTTTCCATGTGTTACACAATGACAAAATGGGGCTTATTGAGTGTTTGATCAGTGTAACTCACATTCAGATAGCACATGACTGCAACATGATGCAGTTTACATCATTAATTAGAGCCACCATGAATGACCACCAAACTTAACAGTGTAGATCCTGATGAGGCTGCGAGGATGCACCAGCTGATCCGGGGATATGCATGTCGTAACATGTCCACGTGTCCGTTACTTAGAGTGTGTCATGTATATATAGTGAAACCTATATTGTACTTCTGGACCTGAACAAGGTTCCTATCTCCGATGTATTTTGCAAGTACATGTAGTAACCAATATATAAGAATATGTGTTTGTAATAAGTCGGTATTTGATAAAAATGTGTAACTGTGTCATGTCATTCCACAGATAACCCCGTCCCAGTTAGACTGCATTGCTGCAGATATAATATATGCTGACAGCTAATTAGAGATTAGTGTTGAAATAGCCATACTGCTATGTGTTAGGATACAGGAAATAAGGCTGCTAGCAAACTTGAATTCATGTAGTCATGTAAATTCCAGATCAGACTGCACATACATTCTGTTTTGTGACTGTGCATACTAACCTGAGTATATGCTGTTTATAATTAGTATATACTGCATTTTCACAGCCACTGTATCAAGTTCTAGGCGAAATATTTCTCCTGCTGGTCTATTAAACCATGGTTTTGTTTCATTCACCTTGTTATGTGCATATACCAACCACACATTTAATTTGATATTACTGTCCAAAATCAAAGTTGTGCGGCTGGCACACTGTCTGATGTTGACCATACAGGCAGTTATAGCTGTTAGCGTTATCACTAAACACGTGGGGTTGTTTACAATGTCGGGTCATGAACTCAGCTCTATGCATGAATTACATATGTAACAGCTACGTTCCGCCCGGCAAGTTTGAATCAGTTGTCAGTTGAGTACATTGTATTACTTCAAAAGCACTTTTACATTTGTTTTCTTAAATCCAAATTTTTCTAAACCTTTCAAAGTTGTATTATCTATGTCTGTGTGAAATAGTGTACTTATTTGTTCAGTGGTATTTCTAAAATATCTGAAAATGTGTCCCTGAAGTGAAGCATGCATAAAATTATCAAAAAGCCTGCCCAGCGCCATCTGGTGGCTTTTATATCCCAGTTGGGCCTTTAAGTTTTCGCGTTTACAATGTTAAGTTTTCGTGTTTAAGTCCATTTCTTTGGTACTGTACCACCTAGGACCACCAAACTTTCACAGCTTCATAACCAAGGGGTGCCTACCACATACAACTATCCAACATGTGACCATTTTTTTACCTTCACCTATTATTTCTACGTAATTGACTTAGCCATTTTCAACGTTAACTTTTTAACGTACGTCTCCGGTTAGAGTTTTTTGGTTAAAACTTTTTCGTTATACTATATCTCTGCAACTGCTTCGCCCATTACCTTGAAACTTCACATGGGTGTTTATCATCATCCATATTTTCATTCTAACCCCCAACCGTGCGGCCCCTGTGCCCAATGTCAAGGTCAAATTACTTTGAATTTTTTTGCTAAAGTTTTTTTCGTGTACTCTGCAACTGCTTCACCCAATACCTTGATACTTCACATGGGTGTTTATCATCATTGTCGCACCTGCTTGCGGAAAGAGCGATCCTGTGCCCAATGTCAAGGTCAAATTACTTTGAATTTTTTTGTTAAAAGTTTTTTTGTGTACTATATCTCTGCAACTGCTTCACCCAATACCTTGATACTTCACATGGGTGTTTATCATCATTGTCGCACCTGCTTGCGGAGCGCGATCCTGTTGCCCAATGTCAAGGTCAAATTACTTTGAATTTTTTTGTTAAAGTTTTTTTCGTGTACTATATCTCTGCAACTGCTTCACCCAATACCTTGATACTTACATGGGTGTTTATCATCATTGTTGCACCTGCTTGCGGAAAGCGCGATCCTGTGCCCTCAATGTCAAGGTCAAATTACTTTTAATTTTTTTGTTAAAGTTTTTTTTTCGTGTACTATATCTCTGCAACTGCTTCACCCAATACCTTGATACTTCACATGGGTGTTTTATCATCATTGTCGCACCTGCTTGCAGAAAGCGCGATCCTGTGCCTATGTCAAGTTCAAATTACTTTGAATTTTTTTTGTTAAATTAAAGTTTTTTTCGTGTACTATATCTCTGCAACTGCTTCACCCAATACCTTGATACTTCACTGTTGTTTTAACATCATTGTCACACCTGCTTGCGGAAAGCGCGATATCGTCGGCATTTTGGCATACGTCCGTCCGTTCGTCCGTATGTCCGGTTAAAGTTTTTTGGTTAAAGTTTTTCCATCTACTATATCTATTTTTTTAGTGTCCATGCCTCGCCCCAAGGTGCGACATGCAGGCCACGGCCATCTAGTCTACAAAAAGTGGGTATAATTATGTTATCCAAGTGTCTATGCTTGGAAAAAACCTGGCCTTCGTGGCTTTGCCTTGTTTCTTGTATGACAACTGGATTGGTTGCAAAATTAACATATCAAAATCCATTCCAGTTACTTAGGGGTGAAAGGGTTAAAATATATTCACAAATGAACTCAACTGGGTTTAAATTAGATTCACTGGTGCTGTACTCCATGTCAGCATAGTGTTTCACATTGAATAGGCACCAGATTCCTGACGAAATCCCATTCAGCTGCTTTTGTCTAGTAACCGGCACAAATATTTTGATACATTTATGCAATAGCTCTAAGTAGAGCTGAGTGGCATCTCATCAGGAAACAGGTACATTTTTCGACACAAAACATTTTACACCAGTGTGGAGGGCAGCACCAGGGAGATTGTGGCACAAATGTAACTGTAGACATACCATTGTATTTGTAGTCAGCTTCTCCATATTTGCATCAACGGTGACAACTTTTGCTTTATGACCAGGTTTTGTTACGATATTGTGTAGTATACGATCCTTGGCCAATGGCATATTGACATCTGCATCAGATATTTTGTCTATGCTGTCAGTGTGTAACCCATGAGCTTTCACGTTGTGGTTATGTAAATATGATCTCTCAAGGTATCCCTGTTTACAAACATTGCATTGATATGGAAAGGCATCTGCATGTGTGCCGTGAATATGCTCCACAAGTTTTGCTTTTGAGTAGAATTTTTCCGAACAGTACATGCAATGGTACATGTCCTCGGATCTCCGGTTATAAAGGTAGTTTTTCTTTGGATATTCATCAATCTTGAAGTTGTTCTGTTTATGGTATGTAGCCATATGTTCCTTCAGTATCGCCGCCCTGGAAAATGTCTGTTTACATACACTGCACGAGAATCGCAGCAGGTTAAAATGTGTGTGGTGAGTGTGATTGATCAACCCCGATTTCTGATGGAAGCCTTTGCCACAATAAGAGCAATGCCAACTTTCAGCTTGCTGTGTGTGAATCGTCACAATATGGCGTTGAAGATTACACTCGAACAGGAAGCCTTTTCCACATTTCTGACAGAATATTCTTTTCGACTCGTCCAGGCCATGATACGTGAATGACGCTTGAGTTGTGACTTTCATAAAATTCTTTACCACAAATATCACACTTTGCATGTTTATTTCCCTCGTGTATCTCATCAATATGTTTCTTCAATGTGTTTGCAAATTTGAATTTGGCCGGGCAAAGATGACATAAGTGGCTTTTTGCACTTTGCACAATATGAACAGAGCGCGTATGATTTCTCAAGCTTGTGATGTTTTTAAACGTTTTATTGCACTGATTACACTCGACAGCTACATTTTTCTTGTGATATCTATCTTCATGTGCCTGTAGGAGAAATCGGTCAGGACAAAGCATTTTGCAAGTTGCACAATTCTCAACTTTTAAGGGCACAAGTTCTTCTAAATACGATTGCATTGTAGGATCACTTGCATGCATATTCTTTACATGGACATACACACCAGTGTAATCGCTCAACATTTTATGACAGATTTTACACGGTTGGCACTTTCTATGGCTATTGCCAGCTTCATTTCTTCTTCTTTCAAATGTGGGAAGTTTATCACCCAGGTCCAACTTTATGTAATTTCTTTTCAGTGATCCATATTCATTATCAGTTGTAAACTGTTTTAGTGTTTGTGGTTTTAGCACAGATTTTCCGTTACTGTCGTGCTCGAGTTGCTTTTTACCCAAACCATTTTCATCATCACTGTCAGATTGGCTCTTGTATTCTTCATCTACACTTTTTATTTTATTCTGCGCATCACTGGTAATTATGTCGATGTGCGTTTCTTGGGGATATTTTCTCTTATTCTGCTGTCTTTGTGATTCTCTACTGATCTGATTTTCTAGATAGTGTTTTGATTCAGCGGAATTTTTGTATATTCCCTTCTCAGCAAGAATGATATCGGATGGCAGTTTAACACCTCTTAGGTTGTATCTGGTATTATGTTCTAGTGAAGTTGTAACACCAATACAGTTATCCGTGGCTTGAGGTTCAATTTTCCGTGGTCTTCCTCTTTTACGTTTTTGAACCACATTGAGTTTGCTGTCACTGACTTCACGTTTATCAAGTTTATTCTTGCTAATCTTGGCGTTTCTTTGCGACACTTCCGCCAATGTTGTTTCATTTGGACATTCTTGATGCTCAGACTTATCAACTTTGCTGTCTGCAATATCAAGCCGACATATATAGATACCATCATGCAAATACAATTCAACGCGTGTCATGTGTATTCGAAGAAAATGTGTTGATTTAGAAGAGCTGATTGTTGTCTTCGAGTTTGAACCACACATTTTCCTCCATTCAAAAGGAGAATCAGGTTGTGTCATCGCGTTTTCTATGGCTTTTCGCAAACATTTGATTGGGAAATACATTTCTACAGCAGCTAAATCAATCTTATCCTCCATTATACTGACAGAAATGTAAAATTTCAGCAAAAATAAGAATGTTTTGTTAATTTTCTATTCCCGGAAGTGTACGCCAATTCACGCCTTCAATTGACAGTTGGAGAGCTCAGTGTTTCATAACAGCGCAAAGTAGTAAACCGGTGCAAATAGTGAAAAGGTGGAAATGGAGTGAGTGAGTGAATAGGGTTTAACGTCCGCTTTTCTGACATAGAGGTACAAGCCTCAGGGAGTCTACACGCAGACGGGTCAACGGGGTCGAGTCCCGTATCCACCTGTCCAAGGGGGGTAAATCCCAACTTCAGAACTCAATATTTACAATCAAAATATATATTCAGTCCTGAAATTAGAACAACCTGATCTGGTGCCAGGCCCTCGCCACACCAGCATCATTTATCCCATCCCCTAAAAGTAATAGGATTAGCGCTAATCTTACTTTTATATATGGGGCATAGCCCGACTCAACTCTCACATACAAGAAAGCCAAAAATGCACATGAGGGCCAAATCCGGTATAGTGGGTTCCGGAAAGTATGAACCCAATCGTTAAGCCAGTTTAGTCGCCTTTTACGACAAGCAATGGCTACTGCAGCACTATTCTCAGGATCAGTTGATCCCGCCCCGGTGCCTGCACGGGGCAGGTGGAAATGGAATGCTTCTGAATATAATTATGTGACCAGAACCAAACATAATAATTATTGTTACTTACTGTATCATATAGAAACAAGATCACCAGGTGACCCTTTTAAGTCAGCTCAATTGTGTGTTTCTCATGATAAGATGGGTCATTATCAAGGTGTATGATCACGTGGTACTAACAACATCAACAGGTACTGAAACTTCCAGAATCCATCCGATTCAAAGTACGTATTCTTTGGTATCAGGCGCGGATACAGAAATAATTGCAGGGGCGGGGAGGGGGGGGGGGGGGGGTCTGTAATTACAAGTCGGCATAGCAGACCTCAGCGAGCGCGAAGCGCATCGTAAAGTTGGGTGGTCTGGGTGTCCTTCCCCATGACATTTTTAAATGCCAGATCGCCGCAGATGCGATTTCCTGACACCTAGGCCACGAAAGTTATCCAACTATTCGAGTATTATTTTTTTTGCCGGGGGGGGTGGGGGGGGGGGGGCTCGGACACCCTGGACCACCCCTTGTCCTTATTACGTAACGGATTTTGATGAAATATGGCGCATCAAACGCGTATTGTTAAGCTGCATTTTGTGGTCTTGTATTTTCGCCCAAACTTCTGTCGTTTTTGCGAATAATAGAAAAACTCCATGGACCACCAAATGCAGCCCATGAAGACGCGTTTGCAGCGCCATATTGCATCAAAATCCGTTGCATATTAAGGAACATATCAAATAATACTTACTTTGGAGTGGACGACGTTGTTGTTGTTGTAACCACGTGATCATGCAACTTGATTATGCAGCTAGTTGTGGGAAGTAAATACCCGGTGCCAGGTCCATACGACATCAAAGTCACTTGGCCCCTTCCCCTAAAAGTAATAGGATTACGAATAATCGTATTACTTATGTAAGGGGTGTAACGAGATTCAACTCTCACATTGGGAGATGACCACGATAAGTTCTGCTTTCGGTCAAATCCAATTAGTTATCATGTATCATGTATCACTTGTATTGGATGAATACAATATTGTTTAAAGTAACCCTGACATACAAGAATCTTATACGAGGGCCAAACCAGGTATCTGGTAGGGATTCCAGTAAGGATGAATCCAGATCGTTAAATTACCCATCGCGAAGTGACTCCACTACAGCCACTACAGCCATCAGGAAATTTTCGTGATACAGTGGTTGAATTGTAGTAACAAGAGGAAGCCGCCATGAAATCAGGAGTGTTTCTGCCCACACATGGCATATGTTTTTGTTTAAAAGGCGGTCAAATCATTTGCAGACACTTTCTTGTCCGGATCATAACTTGAATACCCGTTGGTATATTTTCATGAAACTTCACACATTCATAGACCGTGACAACAACGGTCGGTCGTGCACAAGCTTAACAACATTACAGTGTTATTACATTGGGTTGGTCAAATGCATGAACATCGTACCTTAGAACTATGCCTTACACATAAGATACTACTCACTAGTCAACAGGGTAGTTGCGGGCACATAACTGCACAACCTCATGTACCGTCTTGTGCCTGTAACTAACTACTAGTATGCGCATCGACTTTCGAATGATGAAACTACGTTAATCAACTCGCCATGACATTTTACATACATGATATTACATAATTATGATGTATATGTATCATGTATGTACCCATCACAAATGCTAGATTATATGCATTGCATACTAGTAACTTTTAAAATCACATCATCAAACATTAAAAAACTGTACTAGTCACCAAACAAGTTTTCTGTTGTGGAATCATTTACATATTTATTACACTAGTGTGTTACAAAAAATCTATTTATAAATAGAACTTAGAAGATGGTACTGTACGAGACCAAGTGGGTGGGGTAATGGGATTTTTGATTAACCATTTTTTTGGTGTCATAGGTCCGAGTCTTCCACCTGTGTTGAATATATGTCGTGAGACGCAAATTGACCCTGACCTTGGACATGAAAGCCGCATGGGTGTGGTGGTGTAGAATGAAAATATGGATGATAATAAGAAAGTATATGAAGTTTGAAGTCAATCCTACCGACTGTTGTCGAGATAATAGTACCCGAATACTTTAACGCAAATTTTACGGACGCAACTTTCTAAGTAATTTGACCTTGACCTTGGACAGGAAGGCCGTATGAGTGTACTATGGAATGAAAATATGGATGATGATAAGGAAGTATATGAAGTTTGAAGTCAATCCTACTTACCGTAACAGAGATAATGGGTACCCAAAAACTTTAACGTGGACGGACGGACAATTGATTGGTGTTTAACGGCCTATCAACAGCTAAGGTCATTTAAGGCCGGGCCTTTCTAGTTTGGTTGGTTACTATCCCATATTTAACCGGTCCATAATGAGGGAAATTCGCAAAATCAGAACTGAATATTTCCAGAAAAATATATATTCAGCACAGAAATTACAATATCCTGACCTGGTGCCAGGTCAATTCACTTTATCAGAGTCGCTTCGCTCTAACCCCAAAAGTAATATGATCAGCACTAATATTATTAATTTTTAATGGGGTATATCAGGCGGACGGACTGACAATGGACAAATGGATGGATATTATGAAAACTAAATATCCCTCGACATACTTTGTATTAGTACAATATTACTAATCATATTACTTTTAGGGAGTGGGGCTAAGTGACTGGTGTGGTGAGGACGTGGCACCATGTTATTTCAGGGTTAAATATAGTTTTTTCTATGTAAATATTCCGTTCTGATTTTGAGATTTCCCCCAAATCACAGCAGGCAAATTATGGGAATCGACCCCGTTAACCCAGCCTAAAAGGATCTTAGCCGTTTGCAGGCCGTTAAACACCATTAAATCAATTAAATTATGCAACAATATAGGGTTATTGTGTTTGCAGCCACTGCGAGGCTTCCTAGGATGGTATGGAACACAAATGGCACACAACGAATACGTTTTGTTAAATTGTATACTAACTGGCGATACTTTCATAGACGACATAATACAATATTTTACACTATACTATCCATAGCTCCAGATAAGCTGCGTATTTGCTTAAATACCCAATTAAAATTTCCACAAACATAATTGAAATCAGAAGTAGCAGTATCAAAAAGCAATAACAAATTTGTGGTACCTTTATCATGTTACAGAAAACAATAAATATACCACACATATAGTTTTCATTAGAATTGTCTCCAAGGAGACAATTCTAATGAAATGCCAAGAAATGTTTTCATTTCGAAGCAAACTATTCAATAAGTGCTGTCTGTTGATGTGTAAACAGTAGTGTGATTTTATTTTACCCATTTAAAATTTTGAAATACCCAATTGCTTCAGAAATCATGGAGTGACAATGCTCAATTACTAATTCGGCCTTATCTGGAGCATGCTATCCATGAAAAGACAGAGACATGCCTGATCTCTACGGAGCCCCGCAACAATTCGTTTCCTCGAATTAACAATTCGTTCATTCGATATAACAATCCGTTCCCACGAATTAACAATTCGTTCCCACGAATTAACAATACGTTCCCGTGGGAATGAATAATAATAATAAAAAAATCTACGTCCGCTCCGTGGCTCAGTAGATCTCCTAGCAGATACTTAGCTATATATATTGTTACAAGCATAGTATGTGCTTGTCTGACTGAATTGTGAACACTGTATACCCTGATCAGTCTGCGCTTATGCACATACTTATCTAGGTCAACATTGGTCACGCATTCAGCCAGACATAGCCACTTTTCACGATGCATAATGTGCATAGTGTAAGATAATGAGCAAATAAATGAAAAACCCTTTTATATTGTTGATATCGAGACTCATATTTATTACACTTTTGCGGGTCATTTGCACGGGTTTCGCTGCGAGAGAAAACCCATAACCAAATCCTTACAAATATAATGCGCAGTGAAGACAACATCCGTAATTACGCGCGTGTTTTCTTGGAAAACCACGAGTTACCATTCAAAATGTTTATTTTTTATTACAGTCAAAATAAAGTTATTTCAAAACGTAGAAAGGGTATCAACTAATCTAGAATGGTAATGTGATTCAACACATTTCAAACATGCACTCAAATATATCTAGTTCATAGAAACAGCTGCGTAATTTGGATTTCAAAAAGTTTACATGACGTTTGACATCACACAACCGCGGGAAATACGCCATTGTGTAACTATTCATGCGCACATCACAATTCATTCATTGTAATCTCAAAAATAGACTAAATGTGCATATATCTCCGCCGTGGAAGTGTAATAAATAGGATATTCCATCATACATGTTTGAATAGCGCAAAATATACACTCGTGTCCGTCGGTGCCCGTCGGCGTCCGTGCAAGAAACTCTTTCGCCGTGCTCACTCGTTGCTTACGCGGAAGCCGACGCACACTCGTGTATTATTTCCCACTAATCAAAATGTACGATGGAATATATGCTTCTCAAGAATGTCAACACTAAATAATATATACTGTGTGTATTATATTGAATTGATGTTGACAATAATGACACGTAACAACCTGCATGGAATATGCAATACGTACACTATGTAATAGTTAGATCATAAAATTGCAAGTGTATTTGATTTCAACGAGGCCGTAAATAACTGATTTGTATCATTTGCCAAATATGGAAAATTGGCAAATGCGCAATTCTATGTGGGCGGGCTCATTAATGACAGGAGCCGTTTTTGACACGGTCCAATCAGAATTCTAGTGCCAGGGGTGGGGGTCCCTTCACATGCCATTGTTTACGTCGTGAAGGCCGTTGCTATCGTCATATACGCGTTGTCTGGTACATTTCCTGTTGACATCATTCGGTCATTGAGAGGAACAGCCGTGCAATAATTGCCGTGCGTGTAAGTGCCCATACGTTTCAGATACACGCACGGAAATTATTGCACGGCATCTCATTAAATTAGGCTCCACCACTTTAGTTACACCACATTCTAAGCTCCACCCCCTTTAGATACACAGAACAACAACTTGGTATTGGAAATTATAGCAGGTGCGTGTATAATGCTGAAGGTCTTTGGGCTATGACACAAGGAAACATATTGCATGGCAACACTCAATACTAAAGGAATGCTAGAGTAGATATGAAATCATTCATATAGTTATAGTTCGCCCTACTTGCTAAGCCAATCACTGGCCAGTATTGCACTCCACTTATTTCACAATTTGCAAGAGTTTACCTAACATTGCATATTACCAGATTTAACAATTGATTAACTGTTTCCACAGGAAAAGGAAATCAATACTCGGATGGGAGAATGCATTGTAAACATGGTTAGCTATAAATATGCTATTATTTAAATATTGGAAATTTCAAGAACTAAATGCTGCGATCACTAACACTCCCTTGAATTTAATTCCTTAAACACCCAACATGTGAACAATAAGCATCACTCGGAAGAGATGGCCGATGTTGATAAGTATTGGATGTTTAAGGAATTAAATGCGAGGGAGCGTTAGCGACCGCAGCATTTAGTTCCTTAAAAGTCCAATATGAGAACAATAGCATACTTATAATTAGCCAGGTTTATAATACAGTCTCCATTTATAATAATGATTTTCCATTTCCTGTCAAACAGGAGTCATTAAATCTGGTAATATGTAACTTATTGGTGTTAAATCTTGCAATATGTGAAATAAGTGGAGCGTGATACTGGACAGTGATTGGCTTAGAAAGGAAGGCGAATTATAATGCACAATAGTACCTTCTTTAATATATTGAACAAAAACACGTTACTTGCAACTAGGCTGTTAGTGTTACTTGCAACCTGCACTGTTCATCATTTAGGCCGGTCACTCATCTCAAAGGTACATGCACAAAGTTGTTTTTATAGGAATTAAATAAGGGTATAATTGTGTCAATTAATCCACCAGTTCTAAAACTTACTGAGTGCCCGCAAATGTAAATGCTTTGATTTAATGACGGCACTGGCTCGATGACCTTGCATGTCGGCACCGACTATTTAAGTCCCCATCCGATAGGACAAGGCTAGCACGAAGTTGTCTTGCCGAAGGACACGCCGAATCGGACATTCGAGGTGGGAATCGAACCAGGGGTCTCCCGATCTGCAGACCGACGCTCTACCTACTGAGCTAATCCGGCTACCATTGAGTGCAGGCGCGGATCCAGGATTTCGGGTTAGGGGGGGCGTAACTATTTTGCAATACATGTACTTGAAATATTATCGAACGAGCTAAGCTCTTTCGTTAATATAGTCAAGTATTGCAAAATAGTCGACCGAGCGGAAAAATGCATGGAATACATGGCACTTGGCATGAAACGTGCCTTGTAACTTGTAAAAAATCTTTACTCGGCGAATTTTAGGGGGGGCACGCGCCGGGTCCGCCCCCCCCCCTGAATCCGCCCATGGAGTGCCCGCTAAATGTACAGGTATAATCACGGAGTAATGTTTATTTTACTGATAGTGACTCACGGTGGTATCAGGCGATTTTCATATATGCAAATGAGATATTATGTTTTTAATTATTTATACTAATTAAATGTGTCACCTGAAAATATAATATTTTCGACAGATTATAAAGTATGATCATTGCACATAAAAAAATAAATACATAGAATAAATAGTAATGTCCGTTAAATAACATATTAAGGAAACACGGTTATCGCCCCTGATATCAGTGTGGGAATTTTCGTCTGATATATAATGTACAATACTGCTAATCAAATGCATATATTTTATTTTTTGATTAAAAGTATGCAGAATTATTATACTGAATTTATTACATTATCACAGCCATTAAATGGCTGTGATAATGTAATAAATTCAGTATAATAAAAAATTAATAAATTTAAAAAAAAAATGGAAAATTTCTCCCTCAAAGTATACTTTGCTACAAAAGTATACTTTGCAATGTTGATGAAATAGGCTACTGGCCACGAGTGTGCGGGTAGATCAGTAGTTGATTTCACCAAAATTGCTAAGTACATGTTATCAACCTAAGTACACTTGGCGGGGGTAATTATTTATCTGTACTGAAATGCAATTATTTCACATTGAACTAATGACTTTATATTTGATGATTAAACGTATACAGAAGTATTTTAATGCATTTATTACCTTATCACCGTCATTTACATTTTAACTACAAAATATAGTATTCATTAAATAAAAAAATAATTAATTTATGCATAAATTGAAAATTGCTCCCTCAAAGTACAAGTACACTTAGCAATATAAGTGTAATTAGCAATGTTGGTGAAATCGGCTCCAGATTCAGAAGCTAGACAGATCACAACCCAAATTCTCTGTCTGTAACCAGGGCGACTACAGACGGAGAATTCGGATTAGACAGATCACAAAAGCCATAGGCGCAATTTATCAAAACACAGCAAATCTACAGCAAGTAAATATTGGGCTATATCGGATACTGTGTGTGTCCGCATTATGGTTAACGAGAGAAGATTGCTTAGTGAATGTTTCGTCACACACTGCACACGAGAATGGCACATCCCCTGTATGTAAATGTAAGCAGCGGTGACTGGTGAGATGTGCCTGTTGTTTGAACAGTTTGTTACAGATCTCAC
This sequence comes from Conchocele bisecta, assembly GCA_029237695.1. Classification (NCBI taxonomy): domain Eukaryota; kingdom Metazoa; phylum Mollusca; class Bivalvia; order Lucinida; family Thyasiridae; genus Conchocele; species Conchocele bisecta. The sequence goes on from CM055280.1 coordinate 64,096,702, forward strand.
ACATGAATGGCAGTTCCCCTGTGTGTAAACGCATGTGTATTTTGAGGTTACATTTCTGTGAAAATGACTTGCTACAAACATCACACTTGAACGGCATTTCCTTTGTATGTGTCCGCATGTGACTGGAGAGGTTTGACGTCTGGATGAAACCCTTCTGGCACACTTCACACGTATATGGCATTTCCCCGGTATGAATACGCCGATGTTTTATGAGATTTGAAGTATTACGGAATTGCCGTAAACAGATCTCACATTTGTATGGTAATTCCCCTGTATGGATACGACGGTGAACCTTCAGATTAGAATGTCGTTTAAATAGCCTGCCACATTCCGTGCAGGCATGAGACATCGTCTCAGGTTTTCTGCTGCTGCTGGTCGCCATGTTCGCGATTGGCTATGCTGTCTGTTTTACAAGAAATGTCTGGTCATTTTGTTTGTCTTTGTGAAATCTCCGTAGAATTGTGTATGGCTGGAGTTTATTGTGACCCTGTAACAAGATGTAGGTAACGGTCATTGATTATGCATGTATACATTAGTGGCTGATTTAACATACAATATCAATCATACAATATCAATTTACAATAGTGTTCAACTTGGTGGTGTGTAAAACAAGTTTTGGTTCTGACGGAATGTTGTTTATCTTGATGCTTGCAGTATGTCTTTTATGGCTGATTGGTTACACTTTTCTTGCAATCATTTGTTACACATTGTACAGTGTCAGGGCTCCAGATAAGGATTAGTAATTGAGTATTGGCACTCCATCATTTCTGAAGCAATTGGGTATTTCTGAATTTTAATTGGGTAAACTATAATCACACTACTGTTTACATGTCAAAAGACACAAATTATTGAATAGTTTCCTTGGAGACAATTCTAATGAAATACCAATATGTGTTTTCATGGAAAATAAGAAAATGATGGTATATTTGTGGTCTGTTTATTGTTTTCTGCAGCATGATAAAGGTACCACAAAATAGTTATTACTTTTTGATACTCGCTACGTCGGATTTCAATTGGGGTTTTTGGCAATTTTAATTGGGTATTTACGCAAATACACAACTTATCTGGAGCTCTGAGAACGCATAATCTTTCATATGATTGTGGAGTAATTAATATGCCACTCACAAAATAAATAACGTGTAGATTGATAGCGACAGTTGATGTTTACTAATTAAGAGCAAACAGTTGTTAAAATGTCTTCAAAGTTTGATGTCAAACTTTCACCTGTCGCCTTTGTAGTTATTATGTAACCGATCTGAAAAATAAAGTAAGAAAAAATGATTGATTGATTGGGTTCATCTGTTCAGCAACAAGGTGACTGGTCCAGGGCTCCAGGTAAGGAATTAGTAATTGAGTATTGTCACTCCATCATTTCTGAAGCAATTGGGTATTTCAAATTTTTAATTGGGTAAAATAAAATCACACTGCTGTTTACATATCAACAGACGGCAATTATTGAATTCCTTATCTGGAGCTTGTATATGTCGCTGTGACTGGAGAAATGGGGCTTATGGCATTTGTGACCAGTGCAGCTCCTGATCAAATAGTACACTCCTGTTGCCGGATAACTCCATATTGCTTGTTAGAAACACGACAGGTGTTTAAAATTTAAATACCTGTCTAGCGTCTAACATCAGCAATAACAATTTTGTGGTACCTTTATCATGCTGCAGAAAACAATAAACAGACCACAAATATACCATCATTTTCTTATTTTCCATGAAAACACATCTTGGTATTTCATTAGAATTGTCTCCAAGGAGACAATTCTAATGAAATGCCAAGATATGTTTTCATTTCGAAGCAAAATATTCAATAATTTGTGTCTGTTGACGTCTAATTATCATAAACTGTAATGATGGAATGGCAAACAGTGCGGATTCTGATCAAATAGTACACTCCTGTAGCCTGATAACTCTATATGATGGAATGGCGAACAGTACGGATTCTGATCACAACACCATATAATTACACGGGTACGTTTTGACTTCACGATGGGTACGTTTTGACTTAATACCGTTGGCCAGTTTGGGTACGTTTTGACCAATTTGGGTACGTTTTGACCAATTTGGGTACGTTTTGACTTGGGTACGTTTTGACTTTGGTAGGTTTTGGGGTACGTGGGTACGTTTTGACTAGAAATCACTCCTAACTAAATTAGAGCTACCAAATTCCAGTGACATGAATTAGAATTCGAAAAGTGACTGTGACGAGCAATCCACGTACTTACCGTTTTTCTTTGTCTTTTTTCAAGATGGACAGCAAATGGAGATAAACTTTACTAAGGGAGATAATACCTAAATATGCGAGTTCTTCAGAGCCTAACATTTTCTGGTCAATTCGTACCCACACCATTTCGTACCGGGAGAATGTCAAAACGGCCCCTGGTCAAAACGGCCACACATTGGTCAAAACGGCCCCCAAGTTTTGGGAATTTGGTCAAAGCATCCCCTACTAAAACGGTCCCCTATTATACATATTGTTTTTTCTATACACATACACACACACATACATACTCAATGCCATATGTCTCTATATGGTATCGGTAGCAAAGCCATAGTGCTATGTCTATATACGCATTATACGGGAATGCCAATTCCCCGGTATATATATCCGGGGAATTGGCATTCCCGTATATAGACATAGCACTATTGCTTTTCTACCGATACCATATATATAGCAAAGTAAATAATAAATGATAAAAGTCAAATAATGAAAAATAAAACTTAACAAGAGCTGTAGGAGAACAGCATAGCTTAACTACGAGGGTTGTCGATGTACACATAGCTTGACAAACAAGGTGGCTGCGGCCTGCATAAAAACCTTAACCAAGGTCGACTAAAAAGCTTAACCAAGGGAAATTAAGTAAGTAATTCAAGGTTAAATGTAGGTCAGGGGTTATTGATGTACATCACTAGGAGATGAAGTTTTCCAAGTATGGTTGCTGTAGGCCCAGGAGTATTCCAAATACAAGCTTGACTAAAAATCTTAACCAAGGGGAAATAAGTAAGTAATCCAAGGATAAAAGTAGGTCAAGGTCAAATATAGGTCAGGGATTATCGATGTACATCACTAGGAGATGAAGTTGTCCAAGTATGGTTGATGTAGGCCCAGGAGTATTCCATATACAAGCTTGACTATAAACATTAACCAAGTAATTCAAGGTTAAATGTAGGTGAAGGTAAAATATAGGTCAGGGGTTATTGATGTACATCCCTATGAGAAAAAGTTATCCAAGTATGGTGTCTGTATGCACAATAGTATTCCAAGCTTGACTAAAAACCTTAACCAAGGTTGACTAAAAACCTTAACCAAGGGGGATTAACTAATTAATTCAAGGTTACATGTAGGTCAAGGTGAAATATAGGTCAGGGGTTGTTGATGTACATCCCTAGGAGATGAAGTTGTTCAAGAATGGTTGGTGTAGGGCCAGGAGTATTCCATCTACAAGGTTGATTAAAAACCTTAACCAAAGAGAATTAACTAAGTAATTGAAGAGGAAATGTAGGTGAAGGTCAAATATAGATCAGGGGTTATTGATGTACATCCCTATGAGAAAAGGTTGTCCAAGTATGGTGTCTGTATGCACAATAGTATTCCATGTACAAGCTTGAGTAAAAACCTTAACCAAAGTTGACTAAAAACCTTAACCAAGGTGACTTAAGTAAGTAATTGAAGAGGAAATATAGGTCAAGGTGAAATATATATCAGGGGTTGTTGATGTACATCACTAGGAGATGAAGTTGTCCAAGTATGGTGGGTGTAGGGCCAGTAGTATTCCATATACAAGATTGACTAAATACCTTAACCAAGGGGAATTAACTAAGTAATTCAAGAGGAAATGTAGGACAAGGTCAAATATAGATCAGGGATTATTGATGTACATCGCTATGAGAAAAGGTTGTCCAAGTATGGTGTCTGTATGCACAATAGTATTCCATGTAGAAAGCTTGACTAAAAACCTTAACCTAGGTTGACTAAAAACCTTAACCAAGGGGAATTAAGTAAGTAATTCAAGGTTAAATGTAGGTCAATGACAGATATAGGTCAGGGGTTATTGATGTACATCACTAGGAAATGAAGTTTTCCAAGTATGGTTGCTGTAGGCCAAGGAGTATTCCATATACAAGCTTGACTAAAAATCTTAACCAAGGGGAAATAAGTAAGTAATCCAAGGATAAAAGTAGGTCAAGGTCAAATATAGGTCAGGGATTATTGATGTACATCACTAGGAGATGAAGTTGTCCAAGTATGGTTGATGTAGGCCCAGGAGTATTCCATATACAAGCTTGACTATAAACATTAACCAAGTAATTCAAGGTTAAATGTAGGTGAAGGTAAAATATAGGTCAGGGGTTATTGATGTACATCCCTATGAGAAAAAGTTATCCAAGTATGGTGTCTGTATGCACACTAGTATTCCAAGCTTGACTAAAAACCTTAACCAAGGTTGACTAAAAACCTTAACCAAGGGGGATTAACTAATTAATTCAAGGTTACATGTAGGTCAAGGTGAAATATAGGTCAGGGGTTGTTGATGTACATCCCTAGGAGATGAAGTTGTTCAAGTATGGTTGGTGTAGGGCCAGGAGTATTCCATCTACAAGGTTGACTAAAAACCTTACCAAGAGGAATTAATAACTAAGTAAATGAAAAGGAAATGTAGGTGAAGGTCAAATATAGATCAGGGGTTATTGATGTACATCCCTATGAGAAAAAGGTTGTCCAAGTATGGTGTCTGTATGCACATAGTATTCCATGTACAAGCTTGAGTAAAAACCTTAACCAAAGTTGACTAAAAACCTTAACCAAGGTGACTTAAGTAAGTAATTGAAGAGGAAATATAGGTCAAGGTGAAATATATATCAGGGGTTGTTGATGTACATCACTAGGAGATGAAGTTGTCCAAGTATGGTGGGTGTAGGGCCAGTAGTATTCCATATACAAGCTTGACTAAATACCTTAACCAAGGGGAATTAACTAAGTAATTCAAGAGGAAATGTAGGTCAAGGTCAAATACAGATCAGGGGTTATTGATGTACATCGCTATGAGAAAAGGTTGTCCAAGTATGGTGTCTGTATGCACAATAGTATTCCATGTAGAAAGCTTGACTAAAAACCTTAACCTAGGTTGACTAAAAACCTTAACCAAGGGGAATTAAGTAAGTAATTCAAGGTTAAATATAGGTCAAAGTCAAATATAGGTCAGGGGTTGTTGATGTACATCACTAGGAGATAAAGTTGTCCAAGTACGGTTGGTGTAGGGCCAGGAGTATTCCATTTACAAGCTTGACTAAAAACCTTAACCAAAGAGAATTAACTAAGTAATTTAAGTGGAAATGTAGGTCAAGGTCAAATGTAGGACAAGGTCAAATATAGATCAAGGGTTATTGATGTACATCCCTAGGAGATGAAGTTGTCCAAGTATGGTGGGTGTAGGGCCAGGAGTATTCCATATACAAGCTTGACTAAAAACCTTAACCAAGGAGAATTAACTAAGTAATTGAAGAGGAAACGTAGGTCAATGTCAAATATAGATCAGGGGTTATTGATGTACATCCCTATGAGAAAAGGTTGTCCAAGTATGGTGTCTGTATGCACAATAGTATTCCATGTACAAGCTTGACTAAAAACCTTAACCAAGGTTGACTAAAAACCTTAACCAAGGGGAATTAACTAGGTAATTCAAGGTTAAATGTAGGTCAAGGTCAAATATAGGTCAGGGGTTGTCGATGTACATCACTAGGAGATAAAGTTGTCCAAGTATGGTTGGTGTAGGTCCAGGAGTATTCCATCTACACGGTTGACTAACAACCGTAACCAAAGAGAATTAACTAAGTAATTCAAGAGGAAATGTAGGTCAAGGTCAAATATAGTTAATGGGTTACTGATGTACATCCCTGGAGGATGAGTTTGTGTTAAGTCCAAGTATGGTGGGTGTAGGGCCAGGAGTATTCCATATACAAGCTTGACTAAAAACCTTAACCAAGGGGAATTAAGTAAGTAATGGAAGAGGAAATGTAGGTCAAGGTCAAATATAGACCAGGGGTTATTGATGTACATCCCCATGAGAAAAGGTTGTCCAAGTATGGTGTCTGTATGCACACTAGTATTCCATGTACAAGCTTGACTAAAAACCTTAACCAAGGTTCACTAAAAACCTTAGAGCCGGAGGCATATAGTGTTTGGACGACCGTTTGGACTGTGTGTCCGTTTGTCTGTGTGTCCGTCCGTCCGTGGGCTAGACATAGCACGATAGGGTTAGACCAGCATAGATATGTACACTGAGTGTATACATGTACAGCATGTGCCCGTCTCGTATCTATAGACAAGCATAGCTCTGTACAACATATAAATGTACAGTATGTGCCCGTCTCGAATGTAGGACAAAACTCCTTTGGATATAACCCCCTTCGTGTGAAAATGACAACATGGACATAACTCCCATCATATTTTGTGTACAGGGTGGACATAACCCCCTTCATGATTTTTACAGGGTGGACAAAACCCTCTTTATTAATTCCCGGGATGAACAAAACACTTGTTTGCTGTTTACTATTATTGATGATGTTATTTTACTAAAATTAAAAAAAATAATAATATACAACAAACAAATATTAATATATTGGCTAATGAAAACATTCAAGTAGCAGTTTGGGCACTTTATTTTTCCAACATGTACACAAAAGAACAATACAGGCATATACTAATACCAGGTTTCACAAATTTATTCCAACACATAATTCAAATGAAGGGGGTTGTGTCCACCCTGTAAAGAACACGAAGGAAATTATGTCCACCCTGTCAAAATCATGAAGGGGGTTTTGTCCATGTTGTCATTTTCACACGAAGGGGGTTATGTCCAATTTGTTTTCCGGATACTGGTATAGACCAGCATAGTACTGTATAACGTTTACATGTAATGTTTTCCCATGGTCCAGCTTATTTCATTTGTTTATTGGGAGATTAAATTTAGACACAGCAGTACATCAAAATTGGTCATCTGGGAGATCTATGGAAAGGAGATCAGGAGAAAATATTGGAAAACCTCCCATGTTGGCCATCCAATACAGCAAGGAAATTAAATATAGAAGACAAAAAAATTGAAATCTCACAAAACCTGGTGTGCTCTCGCCTGTTTAAAATTCTAGCCAGTTTATGTGAAAATGTGAAAGTGGCTATACCATCATATCATCACTTAACAATATAATTATCAGAAACAATATTCATAACATGATCGTTTCATTACTACAAATCCATTCAAAATATATTTTTAAATTATTGTGGTGTTGTTTTAGAACGTTATAATATCTCACGAGTTTGGTGTGAAGTTTAGGGCGGAAATCGCATATCTACCCTAGTTAGTCAGATTACCAACAATACCGATATGTTCCCAGGATGATCAAACCACCAGCAATATGTAGACTATTTAGTCCCTGATGATAATAGATATCTACCCGGGATGGTGGGACAACCGGCAATATGTAGACCAGAGTAGTCCCTGACACTAATGGATATGTACGTAGGATGGTCGGACTATCGAAATATGCAGACCATTGTAGTCCCTGATCATAATGGATATTTACCCAGGATGGCGGGACTACCTGCAATATGTAGACCATTGTAGTCCCTGATCAAAATGGATATCTACGCAGGATGGTCAGACAACCTGCAATATGTGGGATACGGACATAATCCCACCCGGACATAATCCCCCATGCTTCTTTAACACAGGTAGGGCATAATCCCCCCACCCCCGCCGTATCAGCTATGTATGCTCTGTTACCCTCCAAGAGTGAATCGGTGTATGAGGAGTGCTTGTGATGACATTTGAGAGTATGCTGTAATGTAAACAGTCCTCAGAAAGAAAGTACCGGTATATGTGCTTTGGTTGAATTATTAATGTGCTTGTTTCATGTTTGTTATGCCAATAAAGGTACTCGACACCTGATTTGTTATTTATTATATAGAGTTCATTCGTCAATTACTTTAAAATACAGGATTTACATAATCACTCTCGCATATTTACACATGTTTTTGCGGACGGGGGAGATTATGTCCTAGGCCGCATTTCCACGGGGTGGGGATTATGTCATATCTCTTAATTTATAGCGGATATCTACAGTGTATGGTGGGACTAACGGCAATATGTAGACCAGTGTAATTCCTGATCATAATGGATATCTACCCAAGTTGGTCGGACTATCAGCAATGTGTAGACGATAGTAGTTCCTGACCGTAATGGATATCTACCCGAGATGGTCGGACTAACAGCAATAACTAGACCAGTGTAGTTCCTGATCATCATGGATATCTACCCAGGCTTGTCAGACTAACAACACTAACTAGACAAATGTAGTTCCTGATCATAATGGATATCTACACAGGATGGTCGGACTATCGGAAATAAGTAGACCATTGTAGTTCCTGTTCATAATGGATATCTACCCAGGATGGTCGGACTATTGGCAATATGTAGACCAGTGTAGTTCCTGATCATAATGGATATCAACCCAGGATGGTCAGACTATTGGCAATATGTGGACCAGTGTAGTTCCTGATCATAATGGACATCTACCCAGGATGGCCGACTATTGACAATATGTAGACCATTGTAGTCCTTGATCATAATGGACATCTACCCAGGATGGTCAGTCTATCGACAATATGTAGACCAGTGTAGTCCCGGATCATAATGGATATCTACCCAGGATGGTCGGACTGATGGCAATATGTAGACCATTGTAGTCCCTGATCATAATGTATATCTACTCAGGATGGTTGGACTATTGACAATATGTAGATCAGTGTAGTTCCTGATCATAATGGATATCTACACAATATGGTCGGACTATCGGTAATATGTAGACCAGTATGTAGAACTTCCAACTAGTATTCATACAGAAATAAAATTTGAAAATCAGTTACAACATTTATGAAGAACAATGTGGTAAGGTATACACGTGACAATTATTGTTCACTATTGCACAAAAGCAATACCCGTGCTGACTGAATAAAACACAATTTTGTACATGGTACATCCAAATAGGAAAATTTCGAAATAAGTATGCAAGTTTAAGGTTAGCTTAGATTACTCAGCTATACGGATGACATTTACTATTTCATCTGTCTTTTTATATTATCTGTATCCTTATAGCCGAGACCCGGTCATTATATATGGTTCAGAATACAGCCATGGTAGAATAACAGCCCATTATGTTCTCGCGTTTTGTGAATAAAAGGAAATAAAGGGATAATCCAGGTCAAAGTAGGTATATTTATATGTTTATTATTGGTTTGTGCAAGTGTTTTAACAGAACTGCAAAGTATTAAACCGCTCGCTCGTCACTAAATTCTAGGACAGATTGGAGGTTGTTGTGACCATATTTTATAATGGCCGGGTCTCAGCTATAAAGATACAGATAATATTAAAGACAGATGAAATAGTAAAAGTCATCATATGGCTTAGATTTTCTAAGCTAGTTCAAGGTCAAAGAGCCAGGTCACTGTAAACACACAATATGTCATTGTGGGGACCAACATGATAAGGATGTACCAGTTCAAAACTATGGACGATGACATCAGCCATATTCCTGAACAATGGGCATTGGCATTCGAGGCAATCACACAGAGCGCCACTGGTCTTGTGCATACTACTTCCAAATTCACTCTGAAACCTATGGACACAAGAACGATCACAGGATTCACCAGGAAAATGATACAGGTTGACTGCGCCGTGACTGAACCATACCAACAGGAATACACATCACGCGTATCTGCATGCCCAAGGGTGGTGACATTGAAGAACAATGGGAAGACGTCACGAGTACCCGTCCGAGTATGCAATTTATCAGCCAGAACCATCACTATCCACCCCAAATCGATTGTATGCGAGTTACAAGAAGTAACAGTTCTCTGCAGTTGCCCTGTTGCCAGCACGATCAATCCACCAAATGTGTACACGTCGGTCAACAAACCATGTCGGATACGGATTCTACACCAAGCGCCACAACATATGGAGTGGATCTGGAGGACTCACCATTGCCCAGTGGACAAAAAGAGGCCATGGTCAAGATGATGCCCCGGTGGAAAGACATCTTCTCACAGGGACCTACTGACCTTGGTCACACAGAAGTCATTCGACATGAACTACAGTTGGATGACGAGAAAGCTTTCAAGGAACCATACAGGAGGGTACCACCGGGACTCATACAGGAAGTTCGCGAACATGTGGCGGAGATGCTTAAAGTGGGCGCCATTCGAGAGTCAAGTAGTCCCTACTCATCAAACGTCGTGATTGTTCCGAAAAAGGATGGCAGCATGCGATTCTGAATTGATTACCGGAAGCTCAACCAGCCAACAATCAAGGACGCATATGCGATCCCCCGCATTGAAGAAACTCTCCACCTTTTGGCCGGATCCAAGTATTTCACCAAACTCGACTTAAAGAGCGGCTACTGGCAAGTTGAACTCCGGGAAGAGGACAAACAGAAGACTGCTTTCCAGGTGGGATCGATTGGCGTTTATGAGGCTAATCGAATGCCATTCGGTCTCTGTAACGCACCGGCTACTTTTCAGAGGCTGATGGAAAGATGTATGGGCGACATGCACTTACGTGAATGCCTCATATATCTCGATGATATCATCATCTTTTCATCATACTTTGATGACCACCTACGGCGACTGGAAGCGGTCTTCTCACAACTGAGGAAGTTCAACTTAAAGCTCAAGACGTCGAAGTGCGAATTCTTCCGACGAGAGGTGGTATACCTAGGCCACGTGGTGTCTGAAGAATGTATCCGAACGGACCCTGTCAATAATGAAGCGGTGAAAGACTGGACAGTACCGAAGTCAGCCAAACACGTGCGGAGATTATTGGGGTTCACTGGCTACTACCGCCGCTTCATCAAGGGCTACGCCAGTATCGCCCGGCCTTTGAATGACCTGTTAGTTGGGATTCCGACGTCCAAAACGACGAAGAGTAAGAAACCCAGAGCGCCGTTCGTCTGGAAAGAGGCCCAACAGGAAGCATTTGACACACTGGTCGAGCAACTGACGAACCCACCAGTCCAGGCATATGCGGACTATGACCTCCCATTTATGGTACACACCGACGCCTCTGGCAGTGGATTAGGCGCTGTACTATACCAGCGACAGGACTGGAAAGATCGGGTAGTAGCTTATGTCGAAGCCTCAAACCATCAGAGAAGAATTATCCCACTCACAAACTCGAGTTCCTGGCGTTAAAATGGGCGATTACCGACAAGCTACACGACTACCTCTACGGGACAAAGTTTACCGTCGTCACCGATAACAACCCCCTGAATACATCTTGACTACGGCGAAGTTGGATGCCACAGGCCAGAGATGGGTAGCCGCGCTGGCCAACTACGACTTCTCCATCAGCTATCGGGCGGGAAAGGAAAATGACGATGCGGATGGGTTGTCCCGACGTCCAGAGGCAGTTATTGATGTTGGTACTCCCGTGATGAAGGCTGTTTGCCAGGCTGTATCGATGGTAGCAACAGAGGATTGCCCCTACAGTTTAGGCCCCTCAGGCGCCAGTACTCAGTTAACCGATAGCAGGATTCCAGAACCACCCACGGAGCTCCTGAACGCCTACTCGCTGAGTGACAACGACTGGAGAGAGGTACAGTCAGCTGATCACCAGATTCATCACATCATCGCAGCTATCAAGAGCGGTGATCGACTGTCCGCTACGCGGGTCGACACTGGGGTTATTGATAGGCGATACGGGAAGAACTGGGATCAGCTCATCCTCTTCAACGACGTCCTCTACAAGAAGGCCACATTCCAAGACCAGGAAATCAGGCAACTAATTTTGCCTGACATTTTGCATGACGAAGTGTTCAGGGCTCTTCATGATGAGCTAGGACAGCAGGGGCGAGATCGTACCATATGACTGTTCAAGCAGAGATTCTACTGGCCCGGGATGGAAACCTTTTTCAGGGACAAGGTCAGGAGTTGCAATCGTTGCATCCTCCGGAAGACGGCCCCTACAAAGTGTGCAGAACTGGTCAGCATCACGTCATCCGCACCCCTGGAGCTTGTATGTGTGGACTATCTATCATTGGAACGATCAAAGGAACGATCAAAGTGTCGAGAACATTCTTGTCATCACTGACCATTTTACGCAGTATGCGCAGGCAATTCCCACGAAAAATCAGACCGTACGCACGACGGCAAGAATGTTATTCGACAACTTCATTGTTCACTATGGATTCCCGGCCACCATACATAGCGACAGGGGCCAGACATTCGAATCCCATATTATCAGAGAGCTCTGCGAGATTGCGGGCATACACAAGTACCGCACCACCCCGTATCACCCAATGGGTAATGAAATGGTTGAGCGGTTCAACCAGACACTCCTCAAGATGATGGGAACGATGGATGATCTGCAGAAGAGTGACTAGAATGCGCATGTACCGACATTGGTACATGCATACAATTGCATCCAACATGACACTACGGGATACTCCCCTTACTATCTAATGTTCGGGAGACACTCACGTCTAGCAATTGACGCCTTCCTTGGAATCAAGCCAGACGACATCGAAGCGCGTAATTCCTCTGAATATGTTAGAAAAATAACAGACCGGTTGGAGAAGGCGTATACAAAAGCCAAGGAGGAAGCCAAGAAAAGTTCACAGCGGCAGAAGCAGGTCTACGACAAGACGGTGCGGAACTCACTTCTCCATCCGGGCGACCGAGTACTCGTACGTAATGTCGGCATCCGCGAGAAGCAGAAGCTTGCAGACACATGGGAGCGACAGCCGTACGTTGTGAAGCGCCAACCCATTCCGGGGATGCATGTATACGAGGTAGTACCGGATCAGACGCGAGCATGGAAGGCAAGGACGTTGCACCGCAATCTCCTCTTGCCCTTCATGTGTGTGGCATCCACTATCGATGATGATCGACAGGAGTCCATACCAGCGGATGTACAGCCACCCACCTCACCGCGTATCTCTAGCAGTCGGGGATCAGTGGCCGAGGAGGATGTTTCAATGGCACATCTGCCGCCTGATCAGGAGCCTACTCGGCCGTATCTGATTCCCATGCGGAGGAAACATGGAGAGCGTGGTGTGCTGCCTCGATCACTACCGCGGGAAGAGAAGACAACACAGACTACGCAGGTGCATCTTCCTCCACCTTCGAGGAATCACGATGAACCCGTTCCCTCTACTGGAAGACCTCGGCGTCTAACAAAGCAACCAGCATGGATCACTAGCGAAGACTATGTAATGCCGCAAGCCCAGACTCATGTGTTCTCGGTCCCGCGGGAACAGGTTATATGGGTATAGGTGGGGGTTGACCGAAAATTACCACGAAATGATGACCATAACCCAAACGTGACAACCCGGATTTGACAATGATCACCGTCGAGTGTAGAGATAGGCCACAGGGGTAGCAAACAGTCATCCTGTGGGACAAACTCGAGTTTGGCACTCTGTGGCCTCAGGATTTTAAGGAATGTATAGTTTTAACCTTATCACCCTAATGTGTACCAAATTTACATATGGTTGTGTACATCTATATAGGCAGGAGGTGGTTGTATGCCACCTTTATTGCTAAAAGAGAGCTCCAGGGTGTACTTAGGCACGAACACATGTTTTTCAAGGACCAGGTCTCGGGTATTTGTGTTGAAGCACCACAAAATGTTGAAATAGTTTGAAACTATGTTGATATTCCTGACACAATCTGATTGGATCAGTTCGTCAACCGACACATGTCGATTGTGTTCACGGTACCATTTACCATTATGATGGTAACTGGATCTGACGAGGTGGTAATATTGAGACGGTTATATTTTTTGTTCTTTCATGTTTAAGTCGGATTTTATTTTACCCGTATGCAGTCACCAACGTGATACACTATAGCAAACTTGTAGCCCAAACCGTTTGCCCTCTTTAACAGTAAATGTATATTGTATATCGTGGCAATAATTAAATTGTAACAGAGCAATAAAATATGTTTAAATCAAATCAACCAACACATTTTCGTGTTTCATGTCCTCTTGTTATTTTTCAGATGCCAGCCATTACCTTTCATTAAGGATACATATATACATATCTATATGTATAGTATGTGGCAGTTGGAATTTGTGTGTGTGTGTGTGTGGGGGGGCTGGCGGGGGGGGGGGGGGCGGGGGGGTTGTATAAATATACAAAACCTGGGTTTGTTATGTATTTAATCCCATTCACTTCCTAACCATTTCGGTTGTACATGTATTTGGAATTTGTGGTGATGAATTAAAATATATAGAAAAATTGTCTTTGTGATATATATAATATCTTCCACTCCTTGACCAATGTAGCCGTTTCTAATATGTATACACCCTCGTTGTAGTCTAGTATCGGTACATTTAGGTCCAGTCAATGTAGCACTTTCAGATTTACCTGTAGTGTACTGGACTATTACAGTTCAGAATAGGTATTTGTTGACTGGACTTGTGCGCAGCTTTTTCCGATCACTTTATTTTCCCGACGCCATATTGATCACTTGTGTACATGTTCGATATAAATTATCTTGGTAAATATTGTATTTACAGGTAATTTTTTGGGTTACAATTGTGCATTGTCTTGTCCTTAGAGATATACGCGACATCAAATATTCATTTGTGTCACATATATCGCTGGAGATTCATTCCAAAATCCGTTTTCTTGAATTGAACAACACTTTATTTTTTCCGATCACTTTATTTTCCCGACGCCATATTGATCACTTGTGTACATGTTCGATATAAAATATCTTGGTAAATATTGTATTTACAGTTTATTGTTCCGCCTTGACGTATATGCCGCCAGTTTCCAAACCAAATAGAGAACCCCGATTATATCTACCGGCCTTGGGTATCGCTAAGGTTGAGGGAACGCCCGGCCACACGCATAACTGGTAATTATGTCAATGTGCGTTTCTTGGGGATATTTTCTCTCAATATGCTGTATTTGTGATTCATTACTGATTTGATTTTCTAAATCGTGTTTGGATTCAGTGGAATTTTTGTATATTCCCTTCTCAGCAAGAATGATATCGGATGGCAGTTTAAAACCTCTTAGGTTGTATATGGTATTATGTTCTAGTGAAGTTGTAACACCAATACAGTTATCCGTGGCTTGAGGTTCTATTTTCCGTGGTCTTCCTCTTACGTTTTTGAACAACATTGAGTTTGCTGTCACTGATTTCACGTTTATCGAGTTTATTCTTGGCAATCTTGGCGTTTTTTTGCGACACTTCCGTCAATTTTGTTTTATTTGGACATTCTTGATGCTCAGACATATCAACTTTGCTGTCTGAAATATCAAGCCGACATATATAGATACCATCATGCAAATACAATTCAACGCGTGTCATGTGTATTCGAAGAAAATGTGTTGATTTAGAAGAGCTGATTGTTGTCTTTGAGTTTGAACCACACATTTTCCTCCATTCAAAAGGAGAATCAGGTTGTGTCATTGTGGCCGGCATGGTCCTTAGACATTGCAAGGACGGCCGGTAGATGTGGGTTCTATGTTTGGGGCGGTTCTACATATGGTGGGACTCGAACAGTAACTGTAAATGAAACAATTTACGAATATTTAATAAAGTAATACATGTGAAAACTGATGTTTATGTAATGGCATCTTCTAGAGAAGTGATCTCAGTAATATGCAGATAACAAAAGTGGACATGTGGGCCAAGGCATCAAACAATAGAAATGGCAAACCGGCGAAATGCACAAAGGTCAAGTAATCGGAATCTCCTGAAATGTATTCAACCTAAATCGGAATTTAGATTGCATACATAACAGGGGACAAAGCAAAGCATGTATAATACAAGGTACCCATAATATTACCTGTAAATGAAACAATTTACGAATATTTAATAAAGTAATACATGTGAAAACTGATGTTTATGTAATGGCGTCTTCTAGAGAAGTGATAGCCCGCCACCACAACGCGCGCACATGTTCGTGCATTTGTTAGTCACGTGATGCCTAACAACAGACTACCTGTGGACGAGATGAACTAGGTACGAACGCTATACAAGAGTGGGTGGGTGGATGGATGGACAGTGGCCAATGAGTGGGGGTGCAAAACAAACAGGTAACGCAGGGTACATTTTATTTCCACAAATTCCACTGCCACATAATGGCGTTTTTTATGGCTTTTCGCAAACATTTGGTTGGGAAATACATTTCTACAGCAGCTAAATCAATCTTATCCTCCATTATACTGACAAAAATGTCAAATTTCAGCAAAAATAAGAATGTTTCGTTAATTTTCTATTCCCGGAAGTGACGGACGTGTACGCCAATTCACGCCTTCAATTGACAGTTGGAGAGCTCATTGTTTCATAACAGCGAAAAGGGGTAAACCGGTGCAAATAGTAAAAACGGGGAAATAGAATGCTTCTGTGACCAGAACCAAACAGAATAATCATTGTTACTTACTTATTGTATTAGAAACAATACCACCAGGTGACCTTTTTATGTCAGCTCAATTGTGTGTTTCTCATTACAGAGCTCCAGATAAGCTTTGTGTCTAAAGCGTACTATAACCCCATATTTCAAAAGCGTTGCGTATTTTACTTCTACAAAATTATTATTGATTTTCTTCATTACTAAATAGGGAACAAAGGATAATAAAATGTAAACAAATAAAACAATCACTTATTTGAGCTGCAAAAACCAAACACTTTGCTTTTTTGCAGCTCAACTAAGTGAATTTTCAACTTTATAACAGTATTTTCACTACTCAATTTGAAAATCAATGCGTATTTTACCATTACTGTGCGTATTTTGTACTCCCACCTTTGATAATCCATGCGTATTCAGTTAAAATAGTTTGCGTAAAATACACCAATACACACCTTATCTGGAGCTCTGTCATTATGCAGCTAGTTGTGGGCAGTAAATACCCGGTGCCAGGTCCATACCACACCAAAGTCACTTGGCCCTGTCACCTAAAAGTAATAGGATTACGAATAATCGTATTACTCACGTAAAGGGTGTAACCAGATTCAACTCTCACATACAAGAATCTTATCTGAGGACCAAACCAGGTATCTGGTAGGGATTCCGCTAAGGATAAATCCAGATCGCTAAATTACCCATGGCATACCCCCACCTGCAGCGCGAAGTGACTCTACCACAGTCATCAGGAACATTTCGTCATACAGTAGTTAAATTGTAGTAACAAGAGGAAGCCGCCATGAAATCAGGAGCGTGTCTGTTCACACATGGCATATGTTTTTGTTTAAAAGGCGGTCAAATCATTTGTAGACAGATTTCTTGTCCGGATCATAACTTGAATACCCGTTGGTATATTTTCATGAAACTTCACACATTCATAGACCGTGACCAAAACGGTCCGTCGTGCACAAGCTTAACACCATTACAGTGTTATTAAATTTGGTTGATTAAATGCACGAAATTAGTATCTTAGAACTATGCCTTACAGATAAGTTACCACACACTAGTCTACAGGGTAGTTGCGGGCACATAACTGCACAACCTCATGTACGGTACATGTTTTCTAGAGTTTTGTGCCTTTAACTCTTTGCATGCTAGCGGCGAAAATATCCGCCAAACGAATTAGGAGTATATGTTTTATTTCTCTCTGTAAATATGTCTTGAAGTTTCATTAGAATTGTGTCCTCAGGACTCAATTCTAATGAAATTCCAAGACATATTCATGATATTTACGGGGAGAAATATGATGAATTTTTTACCGCTAATTTTGAACTATTTATAGCCCACAAGTTTCCCAGCATGCAAAGAGTTAACTACTAGTATGCGCATGGACTTTCGAATGATGAAACTACGTTAATCAACTCGCCATGACATTTTACATACATGATATTACATGATTTAATTAACTATGATGTATATGTATCATATTAACCCATCACAAATGCTAGATTATATGCATTGCATACTAGTAACCTACTATTCTATTTATCCAGTCAACACCTACTAATGGCTTTCAAATGCCGTGTTTCACGGCACATACGCACTGTGTTGACGGTATAATATTGAATATATGTCATGAGACGTAATTTGACCATGACCTTGGACATGAAAGCCGCATGGATGTGTACTAGAATGAAAATATGGATGATGAGTATATGAAGTTTGAAGTCAATCCGACTTACTGTTGTAGAGATAATGGTACCCGAAAACTTTAATGCAAATTTTACAGACGCAACTTTCAAAGTAATTTGACCTTGACCTTGGACAGGAAGGCCGCATGAAAATATGGAATGAAAATATGGATGATGATAAGGAAGCATATGAAGTTTGAAGTGAATCCGACTTAATGTAACAGAGATAATGGGTTCCTGAAAACTTTAACGTGGACGGACAATTGATTGGTGTTTAACAACGGCCTATCAACAGCTACGGTCATTTAAGGCCGGGCCTTTGGGTTGGATTATCCCATATTTAACCTGTCCATAATGAGGGAAATTCCCAAAATCAGAACTGAATATTTACAGAAAAATATATATTCAGCCCTGAAATTAGAATATCCTGACCTGGTGATAGGTCCATTCCACACCAGAGTCGCTTATCTCCAACCCCGAAAGTAATATGATCAGCACTAATCGTATTACTTTTTAATGGGGGTATATCAGGCGGACGGACGGACAGATATTATGAAAACTATATACCCCTAAACATACTTTGTATTAATACTAATCGTATTACTTTTAGGGAGTGGGGCTAAGTGACTGGTGTGGTGAGGACCTGGTACCATGTCAGGTTATTCTAATTTCAGGGCTAAATATCTTTTTTTCATGTAAATATATTCCGTTCTGATTTTGGGTTTTCCCCCATTTTCAAATCACAGTAGGCAAATTATGGGATTCGACCCCGTTAACCAGCCTAAAATGATCTTAGCTGTTTGTAGGCCGCTAAACACCATTAAACAATTAAATTATACAACAATATGGGCTATTGTGTTTGCAGCCACTGCGGGTATGGAAGGTCTCCGAGCCATTTCCCACCCTTAAATATAAGAAAGACAAAGGCAGCCACTGCGAAGATTCCTAGCATGGTATGGAGCACACATGGTGAAAACAAAAATATGGTCACACAGTGAATACGTTTTGTTAAATTGTATAATAACTGGCGATACTTTCTAAGATGACATACTACTGTATTTTACAGAAATGCGAGTGTTTATTGCACAATACTATCCAGAGTTCCAGATAAGCTGCGTATTTGCTTAAATACCCAATTAAAATTGCCCAAAAAAACCCAATTGAAATCAGAACTTGAGTAGCGAGTATCAAAAAGCAATACAACATTTGTGGTACTTTTATCATGTTACAGAAAACAATAAACAGACCACACATATAGCATACATTGTATTTTGCTTATTTTCCATGAAAACGCATTTTGGTATTTTATTAGAATTGTCTCCAAGGAGACAATTCTAATGAAATGCCAAGACATGTTTTTATTTCGAAGCAAACTATTCAATAATTGCTGTATGTTGATGTGTAAACAGTAATGTGATTTTATTTTACCCAATTAAAATTTTGAAATACCCAATCGCTTCAGAAATGATGGAGTGACAACAATACTCAATTACTAACACCTTATCTGGAGCCCTGCTATCTATGAACATACAGAGACATGTCTGATCTCAACGGAGCCCCGGAGGGGACATGGATTTTTTTATTAATTCGCCCCCCACCCCAACTTCGTTCTCTCAATTTAAGGATTTGTTCCCTTGTTCCATCGAATTAACAATTCGTTCCCTCGAAATAACAATTCGTTCCCACGAATTAACAATTCGTTCCCACAAAATGACACTTCGTTCCCTCAATTTAACAATGTGTTTCCTCGAATTAACAATTCGTTCATACGATATAACAATACGTTCCCACGAATTAACAATTCGTTCCCGTGGGAACGAATTGTTATTTTGTGGGAACGAATTGTTAAATTGAGGGAACAAATTGTTATTTCGTCGGAACAAATTAATAAAAAAAAACAGAATTCTACGTCCCCTGCATGTCTCCGTAGATCTCCTAGCAGATAATTAGCTATATATATTGTTACAAGCATAGTATGTGCTTGTCTGACTGAATTGTGAACACTGTATACCCTGACCAGTCTGCGCTTATGCGCATACTTATCGGAGTCTACATTGGTCCGAAAGGTGCTAACACCATTCATCCAGACATAGCCACTTTTCACCATGCATAATGTGCATAGTGTAGGATAAAGAGCAAATCAATGATAAAGCCTTTACAATTGTTGACATCGAGACTAATATATATTACATTTTTGCGAGTAATTTGCACGGGTTTTGCTGTGAGAGAAACACCTTACCAACTCCTTACAAATAAAACACAATCAAGAGAACACCCGTAATTGCGCGCGTGTTTTCTTGGAAACCACGAGCTACCATTCAAAATGTTTAATTTTTATTACAGTCAAAATAATGTTATTTGAAAACTTGGAACTAATCAAGAATGTTAATGTGATTCAACGTATTCCAAACATGCACACAAATATATCTAGTTCATAGAAACAGCTGCGTAATTTGGATTTCAAAAACATTACATGACTTCACACGTTTGACGTCACACAAACGCGGGAAACACGTCGTTGTGTAACTATTCATGCCACATCACAATTCAGTAATTGTAATCTCAAAAATAGACTAAACGTGCAAAAATATCCGCCGTTGAAGTGTAATAAATAGGATGTTCTACATGTAGTTCATAATAACAGCTGCGTAATTTGGATAATTTGGTAATTTGGGAAACACGCGGGAAAAACGTCGTTGTGTAACTATTCATGCGCACATCACAATTCATTAATTGTAATCTCAAAAATACACTAAATGTGCAAAAATATCCGCCGTTGAAGTGTAATAAATAGGATTTTCCATCAGACATGTTTGAATAGCGCAAATAATACACTGTCGGCGGCATCGGCGTCCGTGCAAGAAACTTGTTTGCTACACTCACTTGTTGCTTACCCGAAAACCGACGCACACTCGTGTATTATTTCCCGCTATTTAAAATGTACAATGGAATATCCTCTATTTATTACACTACTGTAATAAATATGCTTCTCAATGTCAAAACTACAAAATATACACTGTGTATATTATATTGAATTGATGTTGACTTACAAGTTGCAAGATTTAACCTAAGTTACATATTACCAGACTTAACAATTAATTAACTGTTTTCACAGGAAATGGAAATCAATACTCGGATGGGAGATTGCATTGTAAACATGGTTAGCTATAAATATACTATTATTCAAATATTGGAAATTTCAGGGACTAAATGCTGCGATCACTAACACTCCCTTGCATTAAATTCCTTAAACAAGAGTGCCGAAGGTCACAATATACGCCCGTCGAGGCAAGGCCAGTTAACAAGGAGAGATAACTCACTGACAATTAATAGGGTTCTTGCCATGATAAACATGTATATTGAATTTTGTCACGATCTGTCAAAATAAATAGGCTTCTTTGTCCTGCCGTGATAAACATGTATACCGAATTTGTTTACGATCGGTGAAGTAGAACTTAAGTTATTGCGTGGACAAGGATACGGAGTGCGAAAAATAAAAAGGCCGCCAAGGGGAGATAAGTCATCAGAATGTTTTGAAAAGAAATAGGCTTCTTTGTCCTGCCGTGATAAACATGTATGCCGAATTTGGTTAAAATCCGTCAAGTAGATATTACGTGGACAAGCTGTGCCCACTCGCCCGTACAATATGAATACATAATACGTCCCGTTTTTTCAAACGGGCGTATAAAAACCAACATGTGAACAATAAGCATCAGTCGGAAGAGATGTCCCATGTTGATTTTCAAATCTAATTGGGAGTAGGTAGCCCCAAGTATAAGTTCTTGCTCACATAATAGCATACTTATCATTAGCCAGGTTTATAATACAGTCTCCATTTCCATTACTGATTTTCCATTTCCTGTCAAACAGGAAGTCATTAAATCTGGTAATATGCAAGTTAAATCTTGCAATATGTGAAATATGTGAAATAAGTTTAGCGCGATTGGCTTAAAAAGTAAGGCGAATTATAATGCACAATAGCACCTTCTTCAATACATTGAACAAATATGTTATTTGCAACTAGCATGACTAGGTGATAACCTTTAGGCCCGTCACTCATCTCAAAGGTACATGCACAAAGTTGTGTCAATTAATCTACCAGTTCTAAAACTAATGTAAATGCTTTGATTTAAAGACGGCACTGGCTCGATGGCCTTGCATGACGGGGCCGACCCCATCCGATAGGACTAGGCTAGCACGAAGTTGTCTTTCCCAAGGACACGCCGAATCGTCCATTCGAGGTGGGAATCGAACCGGAGGTCTCCCGATCCGCAGACCGACGCTCTACCTACTGAGCTAATCCGGCCACCATTGAGTGCCCGCTAAATGTACAGGTATAATCACGGAGTAATCTTTATTTTACTGATAGTGAATCGCGGTAATCAGGCTATATTCATTTTTAATTAGTTATACTAATTAAATGCGTCACCTGAAAATATAATATTTTCGACAGATTAGAAAGTATGATCATTGCACATCAAAAAATACATACAGAGAATAAATAGTAATGTCCGTTAACATATTAAGGAAACACGGTTATCGCCCCTGATATCAGTGGGAATTTTCGTCTGATATATAATGTATTGTGGTAGGGACGGGGTGTGGGTCAGCCGCAATAGCTCGGTAGTAGAGCATCTGACTACGGATCGAAAGGTTCCGAGTTCCAATCCCGAGACTGGCCGATTCGGTATGTCCTTGAGCAAAACAACTTCGTGATAGCCTAGTCCTATCGGATGGGGACTTAAATAGTCGGTCCCGACATGCAAGGTCTTCGAACCAGTGCCCATATCACGTGGACCCGTCTCTGCCTCGTCCAACCCTCTAATAGCATTAGCAGGTAATATAACAATATAACGGCTGAGTATCCACGCACGCACGCACGCACGCACGCACGCACGCACGCACACTCGGCCCTCTTCACGGTCTGACATATCGGCATTGTGCAATAGGAGAATGAACTAATTAGGTTAAACTCACCGCCTCATCGTCTCCTTCATTGAATGCACATATTTCGACTGTATCGCATATATTAGTAAATTCGGAAACAAATGGGCCAACGGCCATTGACCTGATCATTTACGGGCACATGCCCGGGTATGGAAGGTCTTCGAGCCATTTCCCACCCTTAAATATAAGAAATTCAAAGGACTAGGCTAGCACGAAGTTGTCTTGCCCAAGGACACGCCGAATCGGCCATTCGGAGCGGGTCGATGTGGGAATCGAACCAGGGGTCTCCTGATAACTAAAATCGAGAGCTTTTATACTGCAGACAGGATTAACTCCGAATGATCTCTGTCAGCCGAAATTGGCTGGGACGAACCGTTTCATTGGTAAGTCACAGATAATTTCATCCAATCAGATTCATTCAAGTCCGGATCTCCATACCAGGCCACGAGTGTGCGGGTAGATCAGTAGTTGATTTCATCAAAATTGCTAAGTACACTTATCCAATGTGTATGATCACGTGATATTAACAACAACAACACGTACCGAAACTTCCAGAATCCATCCGATTCAAAGTACGTATTCTTTTATATTGTTATTATTACGTAACAGATTTTTATGAAATATGGCGCATCAAACGCGTCTTGTTAAAGGCCCTGAACGGCTCAGTATTACAATTTTCCGATTTTTTCAAACACAAAAACATGTTTGGTAATTGATTTAGTACACAAAACTAACATATACTGCCTAATAGATACATCTCAAGTCTTGAGATTTACATCTTAATCGCAATGTGAAGACAACAAAAACTTGTTTTGTGTACCACTCAGTGCAAAATGTCAATATTGACAAATTAATTCCCGTAACCCAACGGCTTCGGCTCGGAAGCGAGTCGATAAACTCCGGCTATCGGAATTCATCGGCCGCGAATCAAGGAGTTGAGCAGTTGACCCGAGCTTCTATCGGAAAATCGATGGGACTTTGAACACGCACCTGCTGTTTGTTTATCAACAAATATTGATATTTTCATCGACTACAAACTCATTTTTGTACCAAAATGAATGCAAACAGTTTCAAAGTGTGTGTAAATAGAAACCTGTTGGATTTATGTGTGGGAAAACCCAATAGGAGGCCAAATTCGGCAAATTCGGCAACTTGATCCGTATTGGGGCTTTAAGCTGCATTTAGTGGTCTCTGTATTTTGGCCCAAACTTCTGTCATTTTTGTGAAGAATCGATTTCCGTGTAGTAGACACGGAAATCGATTCTTCGCAAAAAACGACATAAGTCTGTGCCGAATGCCATTGACCACAACATGCAGCTCATGAAGACGTGTTTGCTGCAGCATATTTCATCAAAATCCGTTGAATATTAAGGAAAATATCAAATAATAACTAGAAATGGACGCTTGGCGACAAGCGCATGTGTATCCCCCTCCCCAGATACACAAGTAGTTTGAAAAAAGGGTGTTGGAAAAAAAAGTTTAAAAATTAAAAATAATAATGCTCGCTACTGGAGCCCACATGTTTTTTAATAGTCCTATATGCAGATAAGGAATTTGACATTGGGTACTGTTACTCCATACTTTTGAAATCAATTGGGTATTCTCAATGTTCAATTGGGTATTTTAAAAACGTTACCCCATCAATTTTTTTCAATTGGGTATTTCCATATTTTGATTACAAAAACCGATTCGGAAACAAATCGTACTAATTTATGTATTAATGGTACTGTTTTGTTGTTCATATAATTAATTGAAGCATAAAATGATTAGTTCAAGTTTTCAAACCAAGTACATATAAGTAATTGTTACTAGAGTAATTGGGCTTATGGCATTTGTGACCAGTGTAGTTCCGGATCTGCTAGCACACTTATAGTTATAAGTTATGTAACAAGCAGTATCATGTATTAAACAAATCATGCAATATGTTTCATTATCTGAATGACAAACAGTGCATACGCTGATCAAGAATGCTTTGATTGGCAGATTGAAATTTGCAACATGTGATCTATTTTATTTTTGGCTGACCACGTTTGACAGAAATTCATCAATAATGTCAACCACGATTAATTTGGGGTCTCCACACACCGAGCTCAACAAAATGACTGTATGATGCCTTGTGCAATGGATTGAAATTCCACCTTTGCATCGGTCGTAAAATAAATCGAAATAAGGTTAACATTGGTGCTGGACTTTTGCAATTTGTTTCTTCCACTTTTGTTTGTTGTGGCCGCCATTTTGTTGCGCCATGTGTCACAAATTTCTACGAAAAAATCTGACATGATCCGATTGTTTTATTTATAGTGTCTATCGCTACTACGATTATATTAATTGGAGAATTCGGGCGCCGTTCAACTCGTCCTATTTTAGCTTAGTTAATTCGATTTTATTCAACGTGTGCGTTGGTCGAAATAGTAATAATGTTACCATATTTTCATGTATTACTTATGATACTGTCCCACATGTAAAATATAAACCTGACACATCCAAAAATAATAAAATGTCTGCTGTGCCCCGCCCTCCCACCAGGACCAATTTCACTGTACCTTTTGTTTTATCCGTGCGGATAGTCGTTTACGAAAGTCTACGGACGTTTTCGTTGCATCTCCTTGAGTAGACTCGGGGTCGTCGAAACAAGCAGTTTCACATCGATTTGAATTTAAGAAAATAGACTAGTAATGAGCCTGGATCTCGGGTTCACAATAGTGTCGCATCGCCGTTTTTACCCCACAATTATTGATTTGAAAATCAGTAATATTTTCCGTAAATGACGTGGATTGTGACAACAAATTCAGAGGTAAATGGGAATTCAATTCCGGATTGCGTGAGCTCTGAAGTTTGTGTTAACTTTCGCCATAATTGATAGGCCCCGTCTTATCCGATTTTGTTCTCAAAATCAATATGGGCAAAAACGGCCGATGCGATAAGGGTGACCATTCTAGATTTGGGATCATTAACTTGAACGGTACTCGAAACAAATGCCGTGTGGTGGATTACTAGAGTTTCGTATCGAGTTGGAGCCATTTTTTCCCGCTGAGAGTCGGAATCGCTCCCGATAAATCATGGAGTTCCAATCGAGTACACCCGAATACTGGTTTCCAGCCGTTATCGGTGAAATACAGCGAGACATTGTCCGCAGTTAGAGCCGGGACCAGACTTTGTCAACATTGAATGGCCGACCGCACAGATAATCGGCGATGATTTTGTAGGATTGTATACATGAACAAATCTAGCAGTACGCGACAGACTGAAAATACATTTGAGGAGTATGCTACAGGATAAAAAAGTATTGCGTACCGGACATTTTAATTGCTTTTTGGTACGCATTGTCTCTGATTTTAATTGGGTTTTTGCATTTTTTAATTGCGTATTTACGCAAATACGCACCTTATCTGGACCTCTGTATATGTATCTACATATCATATCTGCACAGGTCCACATATTGCCACAATATTGTCAACACAGTTTACGGAAATGTAATATAATAAGTTACCTGTATAAATTAACTGTAATAAGTTAGTGGTCAGTTAGTGGTCAGTCTGGACATTTGCTGCCTTGACCTCGAGCCTGGGCCCGAAAGCAATCTTCACTGGCCCGAACATATTATACAAGTATTGACGAGTGAGCCATAGAATATCAGATTATATTCTATGGCTCACTAGTCAATAATTGTTTTATTATAGGAATGAATGGCCTTTTTGTGGAATTTATTGGGGTATAAACTTGGAAAAGTCGCGGGAATACTGTAATAAGTTAGTGGTCAGTTAGTGGTCAGTCTGGACATTTGCACATGCTAGCAAGGTGAATGGTTCTCCCAGTCACTATTGTTCAACCGGAGAAGGCTATTGTTCTCTCTACAGGTAAGGTGTACAGAGCACACGAGAAAACGGGTCTTCATACATTATTGTCCAGTGCGCGAAACAAAAAAGGGAGATAACTAAAAAATTAGCAATGCAAGAGTTGTCATTCTTGTGCGCGACACACCTTCGGGTCGTGGTCTATGCATGTGTGAAGTTTCATGAGAAAATATTCCAAAGGGTGGTCGAGTTATGCTCAATCAGTGCGCGAAACAAAAAAGGGAGATAACTCAAAAATTAGCTATGCAAGAGTTGTCATTCTTGTGCGCGACACACCTTCGGGTCGTCACGCAGCTTATCTGGAGCCCTGGTAATTATTTATCTGTACCGAAATGCAATTATTTCTCATTGAACTAATGACTTTATATTTGATGATTAAACGTATACAGAAGTATTTTACTGCATTTATTTATCAGTCATTTATATTTTAACTACAAAATATAGTATTCATTAAATAAAAAATTATTACATGTACTTTATGCATAAATTGAAAATTGCTCCCTCAAAGTACAAGTACACTTAGCAATATAAGTGTAATTAGCAATTTTGGTGAAATCGGCTCCA
This sequence comes from Conchocele bisecta, assembly GCA_029237695.1. Classification (NCBI taxonomy): domain Eukaryota; kingdom Metazoa; phylum Mollusca; class Bivalvia; order Lucinida; family Thyasiridae; genus Conchocele; species Conchocele bisecta. The sequence goes on from CM055280.1 coordinate 64,124,175, forward strand.
GATTCAGAAGCTAGACAGATCACAATGCAAATTCTCTGTCTGTAATCAGGGCCCACTACAGACGGAGAATTCGGGTTAGACGGAGAATTCGGGTTAGATAGATCACAAATGCCATAGGCCCAATTTCTCAAAACACAGCAAATCTACAGCAAGTAAAATATTGGCTATATCGATGTGTGGGTCTGCATATGGTTAAGGAGAGAAGATTGCTTAGTGAATTTTTCGTCACACACTACACACGAGAATGGCACATCCCCTGTATGTAAATGAAAGCAGCGGTGACTGGTGAGATGTGCCTGTTGTTTGAACAGTTTGTTACAGATCTCACACATGAACGGCAGTTCCCCTGTGTGTAAACGCATGTGTATTTTGACGTTACATTTATGTGAAAATGACTTGCTACAAACGTCACACTTGAATGGCATTTCCCTTGTATGTGTTCGCATATGACTGGCGAGGTGTGACGTCTGGATGAAACCCTTCTGGCACTTCTTCACGTATATGGCGTTTTCCCCGGTATGAATACGCCGATGTTTTATGAGATTCGAAGTATTACGGAATTGCCGTAAACAGATGTCACACTTGTATGGTAATTCCCCTGTATGGATACGACGGTGAGTTTTCATATTAGCATGGCATGTGAATAGCTTGCCACATTCTGTGCAGGCATGAGACATCGTCTTAGGGTTTCTGCTGTTGCTGGTCGCCATGTTTGCAATTGGCTATGCTGTCGTGAACTCTCCGTATAATTGTGTATGGCTGGAGTTTATTGTGACCCTGCAAAAACATGTAGGTAACGGTCATTGATTATGCATGTATACATGTGTGGCTGATTTAATATACAATATCAATTTACAATAGTGTTCAACTTGGTGGTGTGTAAAACAAGTTTTGGTTCCAACGGAATGTTGTTTATCTTGCAGTACGTCTTTTATGGCTGATTGGTTACACTTTTATTGCAATTACTTGTTACACATTGTACGGTGCTTAAGAATCAGGGCTCCAGATAAGGAATTAGTAATGGAGTATTGGCACTCCATCATTTCTGAAGCAATTGGGTATTTCCAAATTTTAATTGGGTAAAATATAATCACACTACTGTTTACACTTCAACAGACACAAATTATTGAATATTTTGCTTCGAAATTAAAATTTACTATCTTGGCATTTCATTAGAATTGTCTCCTTGGAGACAATTCTAATGAAATACCAAGATGTGTTTTTCATAAAAAATAAGAAAAATATGCTATATTTGTGGTCTGTTTATTTTTTTCTGCAGCATGATACAGATACCACAAAATTGTTATTGCTTTTTGATACTCGCTACGTCGGATTTCAATTGGGTTTTTCGGCAATTTTCATTGGGTATTTACGCAAATACGCAGCTTATCTGGCTCTGACTGAATGCATAATCTCTCATCTGATTGTGGAGTAATTAATATGCCACTCACACAATAAATAACGTGTAGATTGATAGCGACAGTTGATGTTTACTAATTAAGAGCATGCAGTTAAAATGTCTTCAAAGTTTGATGTCAAACTTTCACCTGTCGCCTTATAGTTATGTAACCGATCTGAACAAATAAAGCAAGAACAAATGATTGATTGGGTGTTAGCTTAGAAAATCTCAGCTCTACGGATGTGTTTTACTATTTCATCTGTCTTTTATATTTTTTGTATCCGTGAGAGCCGAGACCCTTATAGTGTAAAATTTAGTCACAATAACAGATGAAATAGTAAAACACATCCGTAGAGCTGAAATTTCTAAGCTAATTGGGTGTTTAACACCCAATTAGCTTAGAAATTTCAACTGTGTTTACATCCGACCATTCAGCAACAAGGTGACTGGTCATATACAGACCTGAATATACCTACCTGTATGGTGCGGTAGAGAGCATTGAACATTCAGTACTAACATTAGCCGACAATAAAAACTTCAAGCACTGAAAGGTGTTGTTGGAACAATAACTCTGGCAATCTACTCCCACACCGTCCATAGCAGAGTTTTGATTCCACTCATGGCCATAGGCTTCCTCTGCAGAATAGCGAATATTTAGCGAATCACACTTTAGCAGTTAATTGTGACATATTTTATATATTTTCCATATGAAAAAAACTATTAGTAATATAAAAGTAATACAAACTAATAATTCTGAAATAAATTTTATCATTGTAGAAGGTTTAGAAAATTAAATTTTGCCTTTCCAGAAAATGGATCCCATCTTTACTTTTACATTATGTACATGTACAAGTTGAATTTGGCTGCCACTGACTGGATCACGCGTCTGCTTGTTTATTCTAGCTTAAATTTACTTTATCTACATAAAAAATTATGTAAATTTATAGTCATAAATTGATAATTACTGGAATATGTTATTTCATAACTCTTGATACTCATTTCAATTAAAAAATATAGAAAATATTTCACAATTCACGAATCAGATCTGCAGAGGAAGACTATGAGTGGAATCATAACTCTGCTACGGTAGTCGTGACTTCATGACTGTCTTGATATACAGTCATGATGGCTTACTCTTATAAAGTGGCATTTTCCTGTGGAATTTTCAAAAACAGTGATAAAGTATCAAATTTACGTATTTTAAATAAAATAACTTGTGGGTTATTTCAATGTGTATGTAAATAGTACATGTAGTTGTGAAATATTTTAAGCTTCTAACGTTTACAGAAATTAAACAAATTAATTTTGATTGACAAAATTCATGAATATGTGAGAAAAAAATAAAAAAAATAAAAAAAAATTTTGGTAAAAAATTGGATTGAAATCAACAATATAATGCTGGTGTATGTTTGTAAATGTAAATTAGGCTTCAATCCAAGTGTTTATGCAGTTAGATGTTGTATATGTTTAGATCTATTGAAAAACATAAAATGCAAATAAACAAATAACATCACGATCCAACTTGTTTGGTTGCATCACGATCCAACTTGTTTGGTTGGTGATGTTCTCGACTACTGCTACGGATGGTATGGAAGTAGATTGCAAGAGTTACTGTTCGCAACTATGCTAATGTAAATATGGTGTCCTGTAGCCGGTTTCATCAACATGGCAAAGTATACTTTGAGGGAGAAATTTTCAATTTTAGGATAAATTTATTAATTTTTATTATACTGAATTTTTTACGATTTACAGTCAAAACGCCCCACAAGTCAAATCACCCCGAATTGGTCAAAACACCCCCATCAATTAGTCAAAACACCACCATTTTGGTCAAAACACCCCCATTTTGGTCAAAACGCCCCCATCTTCAAATGTTTATTGTCAAATATTGAACTTATTCTGGTGGTTTTTATGGGTGTTTTACTATACTATACTATTTTCATTTCAGTTACGGTTGTGTACGAAGAATGTCTGTACGGGAAGGGAAGAATGGCGACGATATTATTGTATAATTTTGTACCATAATAAAGTACCATACTTGTGTGTTTGTGCGTGTTCAAGGATGATTAAATGATGTAATTATTCTTAGCGTATGTGTATTTTTGAGTGTTCAATGTATAATACATCAGTTGATTTTGTTATTGTATTTCTATTAGCATGATTAAAGGATGTTGTGTGTTGTGATAGCACCTGTGTTGACACTTATTTAACCACTTTTATCCCGTTAATCACGTAATTGATAATCTACATTACACCCAACGATAACTATCTACATGTATTACTAGTAAAAGTACAAGCGTGCACCAGCCATTAAGTACTCATAATTAGCACATTCCACCTGAATCAACTAAATTGATAATCCTACATTTATTATTCGGCGAACTCAAAAGACCATTAATCAAAACTGTGATAAATTCATAGCAAGGAAGGCATGTAAGCACCACGATTTTGGTTTGCTTTACCACTCTTAATGTAATTAGTACTAGTTAAGATGGCTGAACGTTACCCGTGCATTGACTGTAGGAAACACGTTCGTAGGAACCAGCATGCAGTTCAGTGCGAGAACTGCGAAGGATGGCAGCACAGGTCCTGTGACACTGGTAAGTGTAATGATATACAGTAAGTATTTGAGTCTAGTACTGACAAACCTACCTTATCTAAGTGTTGGATATCATATGCCATAAATTAAATGGATGAAACGGTATATTGTCCATCGATAGTACGTCGACTTTCGGTGAAAATGGCAAAACTTCATTATGGTGACAATTTATGCGAGTTTGAATACGATAATTGTACATATATTCGCAGTCATGCATTCATTACTATAATTATATTTCAAACAAAAAATTTATAATGAAATAAAAAGTTTGACTAAACCACAATCAAACAGGTCATGTTTATTGAAAAAACGGACTTGTTTATCAAGTTAAAAAGGCTCATACATGTCCACTCAATCACTGTACAAATACAAATAATAATGACAAAATAAAATCGTATTTAAAAAAAAATAATTATGGGGGTGTTTTTTGGGGGTGTTTTGACCAAAGTTGGGGGCGTTTTGACCAAAATGTGGCCGTTTTGACTTGAGGGCGATTTAACTTGAGGGCGATTTAACTTGGGGGCGTTTTGACCTGCTTCAATTTATTACATTATCACAGCCATTTTGGCTGTGATAATGTAATACATTCAGCGTAATAATTCTGCATACTTTTAATCATCAAATATATGCAGTGGTTAGTTCTATATGAAATAATGCATGTTGGGAAAAAATAAATGATTACTCCCTCAAAGTATACTTTGCTAGAAAAGTATACTTTGCAATTTTGATGAAATAGGCTACAGATCCAGTGCCAGCCAATGCTAAATTCGACAATTAGACAACACTATATTTATTATATATGTCATTGTGACTGGAGAAATGGGGCTTATGGGATTTTTGACCAGTGCAGCTCCTGATCAAATAGTACACTCCTGTAGCCTGATAACTCCATATTGCTTGTTAGAAGCATGACAGGTGTTTAAAGTATAAACTTTAATGATGGAATGGCGAACAGTGAGGATTCTGATCAGACTGTGGGAATTCAAAACCTATTTCAACAGTCACAACACCATATAATTACATGGGTACATTTTGACTTCACGATGGGTACGTTTTGTCTTATACCTTTGGGTACGTTTTGACCAATTTGGGTACGTTTTGACTCGGGGTACGTTTTGACTTTGGTAGGTTTTGGGGTACGTGGGTACGTTTTGACTAGAACTAACTCCTAACTAAATAAGACAATTAGACCTACAGTTGATTAGGCAGAAACGAATCACTATCAATTCAATAGCTGCACGTCAAGTATTAACGTGATATTTATGAACTATTTCTTTACTATCTGTTTGATAATTCATATTTCTTGCATTATGGGTCCAAAAACCGACAATCAATTGTTGTTTAGTACCAATATAATATTGTTTACAAAACACCCTTCCCTAGTCAGTTCCGAAACGCTTTAGTGGGTAATGAAGAACGCCACCTGGTGGTTAATTTCGGCTACAGGAAACTACCAAATTGACTGAAATACACTTAAATACACCGAAAGACATACTCAATACACATTACGAAAGGGTTATGATAGAAATAGTTGCAATCAGTAACACATACACGTACTAACTTTATTCATATTTATCAAAACAATCACAATTGACTAGAATAATCATAATCAAAACTATATGAAAAGATAAGTAGATCTACGGTATGCCTAGATCTCTATGTGTTACAGTACTAACTAGCATTTTGTGAGATTGGTTGTTGATTGATGATTTGTTTAACGACCTATCAACAACCAGGGTCATGTAAGACCGGGCCAACAGGATGGATTATCTCGTAGTCAACATGTAAAAAAATGAGGGGAGGGAAAATCCCAAAATCAGACCTCAATATTTACATATTTATAAACTATATATTCAGCCCTGAAATTTGAATATCCAGACCTGGTGTCAGGTCCTTGCCACACCAGAATCACTTAGCTCTGTCCTAAGGTAACATGATTAGCTATAAGCTTATTGGTGTCAGGTCCATACCACACCTGAATCACTTAGCTCGGCCCTAAGGTAACATGATTAGCTATAAGCTTATTACTTCCTAATGAGGCATAACAGGATTTAGCTGTCAAGTACCAGGGGAGGCCAAAACGGTACATGAGGGCCAAAACAATAAAGACGTGACGCGTCAAGTCATGGGTGGGCATCGCATCAGAGTTTTTCATAAATCTTAGAAACTCGTAAATACATTGTTTGAAATCAGTATATATTCGCTGACAAGTTGGAATTATAACTAGTTAAGATTTTGTTTATAGAATTTATGGGGTATAAGTTTTTAAAAGTGCAACAATACTAGTATTGGTGCAATTTAAAACTTTAATTCCAGACAAATTCTCAAAACAAAATGTTTTTACGAGTTTTCTAAGATTTATGAAACAGGCTGCTGCGATGCCCATGACTTGACGCGTCGCGTCTTTACGACGCCATGACATCAATTGAAAAATAATATGGAGGCCCGTAGTTTATACTTACCTAGAGTGAAAAACAATAATTGACATTATGTTGTAAATATAGAAGCTTAAATTCGTGTTAGTTTTGCATAGGATATATTAAACTCGTCTTCTGAAAATGATAAAATAGAGTAATAAATAGTATTGTACTAAGGTGGACAATGAGCAGGACTAACATAACAGTAACAATACAACCATAGAGTGATGGTTAGATTGGGGGAATGATTTATTGCAAATATTAATTTGACTAACGTAATATAAACTAGAAAACGTGACCTATTGACACACGTAGGGCCCCGCTGACAACCTAATATTTCTAGGGCCATAGCTCATAAGTGTGACTTGAGAAAGTTTTCAGATACACTTCAAAAATAAACAGACAGACAGACGGACACATCAGTAGAGAGAATGGTTGTTTTGGGGTGGAACCATGTATACAAAAGAAATTAAAGAATGCATGTGTAAAATATTAAGTTATTAGCTAAAGTAAAATAGAAATTATAGTTAATTTTAGCACCTGTTCAAAAACTTCAATTTATATAAACAGACAGACAGACGGACGGACATATTAGCAGAGAGGGTTGTCGTTTCTATGTGCAATGCATGTGTAGTTAGCCAAGGAATGCACATGCGAAGTTATTAGCTGATGGGAACGAGAAATTATAGATCATTTGAGAAAGTGTTATTTTTTTATAAACGGACAGACGGACGGATGCACGGACGGACAGCGAACGGACGGACGGACTGACGAACACGATTAAACCTATAGGGCACCGCCGATTTCTCGGTGGCCCCTAATCATGTAATGGCAATATTTGGGTGTATTCGAGTGTGTATTTGTGTGTTTCGTGTAGTCACATTTTCTGACAGAATCATGTTCCGTTATTCACTAAAATTGTTCGGTCTATCAATGTCGTTAGTAAATATCAACGGTTACAATCACTAGAAGGGCATTTTCAGGTAATGTTTATGAATGGATAGACTTCATGTTAGGACCGTAATTTGAATGTCAACCTTTGTTTTTTATGAGTTTGACGTCAAAATTGAATACACCGACTGCTCTTCAAATTGATCAAAGTTGAGGAACGCTTTACCGGAAGTTTATGGTGCGTGAAAAAGTCACGTGACTATAGATGCTTGTTTTCAAACAGCTGTGCAATGTTGTCTATATCGAATAAGCTTTCAATTTATCGTATTGCAATTTTAATAATCAACTTCATTTGTACATCCCGGGGGTGAGTTTGAAAAAGTTTTCCGTTTCTCACTAATTTCCGTTACTGCCTAATCAACTGTACCCAATTCCAGTGACATGAATTAGAATTCGAAAAATGACTGTGACGAGCAATCCACGTACTTACCGTTTTTCCTTTGTCTTTTTTTCAAGATGAACAGCAAATGGAGATAAACTTTACTAAGGGAGATAATTCCTAAATATGTGAGTTTTTCAGAGCCTAACATTTTCTGGTCAATTCGTACCCATACCATTTCGCCACAAATTGATCAAAACGGCCCCCAAGTTTTGGGAATTTGGTCAAAACGTCCCCTACTAAAACGGTCCACTATTATACATATTGTTTTTTTCTACACACATATATACTCCTGCATAGTGTAGATCCAGTTGAGCCGGCTCGTAACGAGCCGTCTCATCAGGATCTGCACTTTTTGCAATTAATTTTCATAATTTTGAGAACAAAAACACCCCATGTTCATAAATGGACTGGTCTGATGATTTAGATTGGTCGCAAAATTAACAAATCAAAATCCATTCCAGTTACTTAGGGATGAAAGGGTTAATCTGCCGAGGTCTGTCCGTGGGTGTGCACAAACAATGTTTAGCCCTTCGCGCCGTCGATAACGCACCCCCCTAAAATAATTCCTGCGTACGGGCCTGCTCATGCCATGTCTCTATATCATTTTTAACTTTTATTTTTCATTATCTGATTTTTATCATTTATTATTTACTTTGCTATATATATGGTATCGGTAGCAAAGCCATAGTGCTATGTCTATATACGAGAATTGGCAATACCGTGGAATTGGCATTCCCATTCCCAGTTATCACGTATAAATATCATTCCTGTGCATCTCAATAAACTTGTGATTCTACACTAGGGAATCGCCATTCACATGTTCTGTCAGTGAAAAGTCATTAAGTCGAGTCTAATCTAACGACACACATGCGAATGCATACATAGAGAATA